>JACBWV010000138.1:1349649-1477318 GCA_013435795.1 Chlamydomonas sp. ICE-L
GCGTGTTGGGTTCAAAAACAAGAATGGGTGGGGCTGGGCTGGGTGAGCAGGACAATGTATAAGTCTGACAAGTGTAACAACTGAGTTGTAACCAGATTTCCTTGGTCGGTCTGATGAGTCTTATCAAGTTCAGAAATTTGCTTAGTGGTACTTGAAAACGGCGAAACCCAAGTCCACGAATCGTGCAAAAGCAAGGCAATGCAGATTGGACGGAGCAGATATTGAGACAGTTATTAGCTCCTTGGCATAGCTTTTATGTCGATCGAAGATTCCAGGGAGGAATTGCTGGGTCGGACAAGTCGAGGACGCGGAAAATTGGCGGAGAGTGTTGGCTATCGGAGCGACAGGTGGCAACCGAATCGAGTGCAGCGGACCGAAGCCAGGGTTTGCGAGACAGTTAGGGCCGGGTGAGGTCCACGAACAACGCGGTGACCCTGGGGGCTCCCGCTCCCCATGACGAGGATGCTCCGCCGAAAACAGACGCGTCAGCTTAGTTACGCGAAATCCAATCGCGGAGCTTCCTCTGACTGCAGAACGCCTTACTGGCCCTACCTTGATTTCGAAATTCGAAAGCACAGCCAAGGAATATGCCCTTATGCCCCTCCCCCACCCCCAACCTACCCACAATACCCCACAAAAGGTGTTGTGGGTAGTTAGTGACTCATTAGTGCTACAGCAGGGTATACCATTGGCACCTTGTCAGGTCCCTGCTTCGTCTGCTCCCTCTTACGACATACACTACAGTCTATTAGGTTATGGGCTCATCACGCTAACCACTGTCTATAAAAGGTACCTCGCGCGCGCATACACGTACACACTCTCCGAGAAACGAGTTCTAGGACACCAACATACAGGTAATTCATTAGTGGTTCCATTGAGACAGGCAAAATCATGAGTGGTTACATACCTGCCCTGAAGCCTCCGTCGCTCATGGCCAGCAGATCTGCAATGTTTGTGGGGAGCATATGTTACAGTCCAGGGGATATTTTGCATTTAAAAACTGCAGTTCACTATCTGCATTTGGGCGTGTGTGTGTGGTGGGGGTATGGGGGTGGGTGGGGTGGGGGTGGGGGTGGGGGTGGGGAGTGATTTACTACGGTGTCAGAATCTGCTGTCAACTCATGGTGTATGTTGTTACAGTCCAGGGGTAGCCAAGTAGGCTGAAGGTGCTTGCCAAACCATTACATCAAGAGGGTCTAAAAATAAAAGCAATAATGAAATGAACCCCGAACAATCGTTTTACCAACGGGGGGGCTGATTTCGTGCTTCTATTGATGACTTTATTATACGATTATAATTCAATTGTCATCACATTTTGTATGTTAATTAAATTGTGCGGTTCTCGTCGCATTTTATACATTTCTAGATATTTCCATCTTCCACAGGATGGTGGAGGAAGAATAAAAGGAATAGAGGGCCCCCGCCTGTAAAACGATTGTTTGAGGTCCAGTCCATCAGTGCCTTTTCTTTTTAAGCTCTTCCTAACGGTTGGGCAAATCCCTTTAGCCTACTTGGCCTACCCCTGGACTGTAACATACATACATGCATACATACAAATAAGCATCACCCCATCGTTTTTAGGCGCGATTAATCGACATTTGCACGATTTTAATGTTTATTTGCGAATTTTACCATCGACATTTCACGTCTGGTTATTGTTTCGGATTCAGAAACGTTGACTGGAGCATCGGCCACGTCCGATACGTTATGATTCCAAGCAAGCGGTGGCTTGGTCAAAAAAAGGGTGAAGCATCAGCATGCACGATTATGAACTAATGTTTCGATGATCGCACATACAGCTTACCGTCAGTCATGGCTCCACTCTGGTTAGTCATCTTTCCGACAGCACCGCTTGCAAACTGCTTCACTGCATTTTCCAGCGCGTCCATGCCATCTGCTACGTTATCCTGAGCGTTCACATTGCCGGGGGCTAGCACTGATAGAACAAGAAGCGCAAGAAGCAGAGAAGCCCTCCAGCGGGGGTTAGGACTCCATGCGAAGGAAATCATCTTGAGTTGTTGCGTTTTCAAATTAGCAGTTTCGTTTTGCAAACCGCTGCCTTGCTGCTGCAATGGATATGATATATAATGGATAAACTGCAAGAAAGCAATTTCTAGGGATCCTAAGGAAGTTGAAGTGCTTCGCAGTATGTATGTTGGAAGCCCGATCAGATAGAACTCGTTTTTTCTTGAACCACCATGGGGAATATTCCAATCCTCTAATGGTATTCTATCGTAGAGATAGATGCTGCTGCCGAATTTTACAAAACTATTCACTTGGGCATTCGGGGTATCAATGCTGCCCATAGTATGTCTACGATATCTCGATCCAAGACGAAGTCCATTGGTGCCGCAGCTTCAATGATCATTGTCACGTTGGATTGTGTAACTACGGGAAAGACGGGCGAATCTGATTTCTTTTGCTGACGAGCTGCAAGGTTGTTGGTTGTCTTCCACAACCAAGAAAAAAACGAGCTAGAACTAAATCAGCAGTAGACGCGAGCAGGACAAGTGAGCTATTTTACAGGAGAAGTACAGGATTTGAGAACAAGTCTTTCCAAAAACAAAGCACTGATTTGGCCCCATACTTACAGCTGCTCTGCATTCCAGCCTACCAGTCAGCCAGCTTGATTTTCGCTCTTCCTTGGCTCTCATAGTCGTCTACTCATCCTAGCTATTCACAAGAGGTGAAGGCTTGCGCATTCAATACAACGTCTCCCAAGAGCTACCGGACCGAAGGGAAATGTTGTTTCGCAACACAGCCGTCTTTCTTTCCGCTTTGTTCCTGGTGCGTAGGCGTGGGTTGGCAGGCTAATAGGGTTGGTTGTCGAAAGAATGCGGGATAAGAAAATGCAACACTGTTAATGGTACTGCCAAAATTGGTGGCTAGCCCCAATGAAAGCAAACGAGCCCCCTCAACCTGATGCCTCGCGATAAGGCGTACTGTGTGTTAATTTATTTACCGACAAAGAGCGTGAGCCATGTTATATCACATGCAATATGGAAGCCCTGGACTGCTTAGTGGCACCGTAATTTATCATCCCTTTTTTTCTTCTTCTTGTGACTTCTCATTTGTTAGCTTCTTACCTCCGCCACTGTAAGTGGTTGAGATCTGGGTCCGGCTCTAAGGGGTTTAATACCTACGCCACCAAAACGGTGGTTGGGAGTTTGGTTTGTTTGTCCTCGACACACCCCTGATGTAATGGGGTTTTTTGCTTTGTGGGTGCTTTTTCTTTTTGTTTAAAGCACAGAGTCTCATACACCCTCGCGGTGTCAAGTAGACTTTAACATGTAATGTAATGTAATGTAATGTAATGTAATGCAAACAACTCCAAGTTGAATTATTGAAGTCGTCGAAAACTGTTGGTGCCAAGCCGGTGCCAAATTGATTTTTGAATTCCAACACCAGGCGTTATCTGTTCAGGCCAGGGGGGGTCAAGCGCGCTGCGGTCGTACTGAATACTGATCCGACCACATACACGCGCTGCCAGTTTCTCGCCTTTCCGTTATCTAAGCCTGCCTTTTCGCGGGCTACTCCTGGCGAGTTTACGATGTGTTGATATTTTCTTCTGCATCAGCCTTTAACTCCTTCTGTCGCAAGGGTCCCAAACCTTAATATTTGCCTGCCTTATCGCCCACGTGGTCGTTCTCTTCGCATGCATGCCATTGGATCCATCGATCCCAATCCCACTTCTTGAACATGTCGTTTGAATTGCCGAATAAATGGCAAGAGTAACCGAGCAACCGGACCTCCTAAACCTCCACCAACTGCTACCTTATTTTGCAGGTCCATGCTGCGTCTGCACAAATAACAGGTACGTCGAGTCACACGTGACGTGTCGCGTACACGATTCACCCCGACCTAATCCACTTCCACCGTTTCTACAATGCACCCAGTCACCCACCATGGAGAACGGTTGGAGAATGTGGTTACCCGATTTTTTTATGTTTCTAGCAATAGGGATTACCTGTATGTAACAGCCTATGGGTAGGCCAGATAGGCTCAAGGGACTTGTCCAACCGTGCCAGGAAGGTATAAAAATAAAAGGCATTGATGAACTGAACCCCGAACAATCGTTTTACCGATGGGCTACCTGGAAGCTGATAGACCATGTTATCAAAACAACAGTATTAACATGGCATTAACATAAACATACACCTAATTACATAGATAATGAACATAAACAATTATCATAAACATACGATTGACATACACGTACATATACACTACGAGCATGGCATAGATTGACCAACACAAATGGTAAACATGGCAGATGGAGGAGGCTCATATAATTTAACCAACACAACTAGTAACCAGGGATTTTTATTTCCGCTATACCGTATATAGCGATCGCTAGTTTTGACCCCGTTTTAGCGAAATTATTGCTGTAAAAAAAGAAAGAAAAAGTTTTTTTGTGTGCCGTCAATGGCCCTAAAAAGCTACAAAAAGCTACAGAAAGCACTATCACGCTGTCCCTGGAGGAGGCCTAAAACCGTAAAGCTAGAAGAAACCCACTTTCAGATTTGATAAACAAATCACTGCTAGTAACCCTCGGCGGCCCAAAGCAGTACAATGTATGCATAAATATATCATATGGAATTAGTGCTGATAATATTGCTTGCTTGCTGCAATCTTGCTGACATATTGCGTTCTTTTGCGGATGATCTGTTGGAAGACCCTTCCCCGATGTTGTGGAGCGGGCTCATCTAAGGCCAACAATGGCCTGTCGATGACAATGTCATGCATGATACGCAATTAAACCCTAACATATAGGGTCTGAGGAGGGTCCACTTGGTGTGCAACATACATCTCTTGCAAACTGCAAAATTGAGAAAACGACAACCAAAGAATCAATGATAGGAGGATCCGTGTAATGAATATATTAAACCCTGATATATAGTTATATGATACGCCATATATAGCAATATAAATAACTAAATATAAAACATACAAACAAACAAACAAACAAACACATACATAAATAAATAAATAAACAAATATATAAATAAATAAATAAGTGTCTCATATGAGATAAATAAATAAATAAACAAATAAATAGATAAATACGTAAATATATAAATACATGAATAATTACATAAATAAATAAATAAATGCATGTATAATAACAAACACAAATAAAATCACTGAAATAAACAAATAAATGCATACATAATAAAAAACATACAAACAAACAAACAAATACATAAGTACATAAATAAATAAATAAATAAGTGTCTCATATGAGATAAATAAATAAATGCGTAAATATATAAATACACGAATAATGATAGAAATATATAAATAAATGCATACATAAAAAAATAAATAGTATGCCTTATATGAGGCGTGAGGTTGAGGGGGGCAGCCCGTTTTTTTACACTGGGGCCAACCACCAATGCGCTACGTCCTATAACGAACACAACTAGTAACCATCAGCTCTTTGGCCCATGAAGGAGGCTAATGCCTGATCGAGATGCCTGATGCCAGTGACTCCTTGAAGGAGAGGGGGGGCGGGGGGGCAGACTTTCCAAACCTGTTACATGTACATATGTTACAGTCCACGAGTATGCCAAATAGACTTAAGGGACTTGCCAACCAAAGCGACTTGCCAAACCTAAAAAATCAAGAACTGCAAAGACAAATTTAGCTCATGTTGCTTATGCATGCAGGAGGCGCACGCCCAGTCAGAAACTGCCTCTTGCCAGATGGCAGTGGTCCCGAGGTGGTGGTGGTGGTGGTGGTGGTGGTGGTGGTGGTGGTGGGGGGCTTGTCAAACCTAAAAGATCAAGAACAAAGACAACTTTTGTTTCCGTTGCCTATGTATCCTATGTTGGTCCTCGTTGGGCAAGTCCCTCTATACTATTTGGCCCACCCCTGGACTGTAACATACAAACTGTGTACATACTTCATACTGTTGCTTGTGTTGCTTATGCATGCAGGAGACCAACGCCTGGTCGGAAACCATCTCTTCGAAGATGCCAGTGGTGCTTTCGGGGAGGGGGAGGGGGGGGGGGGGGGGGGGGGGGAGGGCTAGCCAAACCTAAAAAATCAAGAAGTACGAAGAATTATTTTGCTTACATTGCCTATATATGTTGCTTATGTGTGCAGGAGACCAACGCCTGGTTGGAAACCGCCTCTTTGGAGATGCCAGTGGTGCCCTCGGGGGGGTCAGGCTTCCCCAACCTCTTGAGCGCCTTTCCTCAACTTTGAACATAACTGCATTTCGTCGGGGTGATCAGGTCCCACCTGAATTGCAAGCTTTGCTGGATAACATCCCTGAATTATCAGCGGTACGAAGGCCCTTAACTAGGCATTGGGCTGGTGCACTTGAATTATACGACACCTGTTTTAGCTGGTTTACTTGTTTTGAGTGGCTTGCTTTAACTCTGACCTTGAATGTGTTTTGTGTGGGTAATAAACTAATAATATCCCAGATGAGTTGCAATCTTTGCCGGATAACATCCCTGACCTGTGGCCGGGACGCAAGCCCATGACTAGGCACTGGGCTGGTACACTTGACTTCTACGGGGCACCTCCGCACCTCTTTTAGCTAGTTCACTTGTTTTGAGTGGCTTGCCTCAACTTTTTTTTTTTTTTTTTTTAAATCACAGAGTCTCATACACCCTCGCGGTGTCAAGTAGACTTTAACATGTAATGTAATGTAATGTAATGTAATGTAATGTAATGTAATGTAATGTAATGTAATGTAATGTAATGTAATGTAATGTAATGTAATGTAATGTAATGTAATGTAATGTAATATAATGTAATGTAATGTAATGTAATGTAATGTAATGTAATGTAATGTAATGTAATGTAATGTAATGTAATGTAATGTAATGTAATGTAATGTAATGTAATGTAATGTAATGTAATGTAATGTAATATGTAATGTAAGTAATGTAATGTAATATAATGTAATGTAATATATGTAATGTAATGTATGTAATGTAATGTAATGTAATGTAATGTAATGTAATGTAATGTAATGTAATGTAATGTAATGTAACTCTGACCTTGAATGTGTTTTGTGTGGGTAATAATATCCCAGATAAGTTGCAATTTTTACTGGATAACATCCCTGAACTGTCGCCGGTACGAAAGCCCATGCCTAGGCATTGGGCTGGTTCACTTGTTTGACCTGGTCATCACCAATGATATCCTGGGTCTGTATGATACAACGATACACCCTACCATCCTGTGATATTTTGAAAATATAAACAATGCGCTGCATCCTTTCGTCCTATCACAATGTCACCTTCTTTCTGGTTAGGCAGAACGAGCTGGCCTGACTATCGTCCAGGTAGCCCAGGGTATATATGATACAACGACACATCCTTGCATCCCGTGGCCTCCTGAAACTTGAACCGATGCGATAAATCCTGTCGTCCATTACCATGTCACCTTCTCGCTGGTCAGGCAGACCGAGCTGGCCTGACTATCACCAATAAATCCCTGGGTCTAAATGATACAATGACACAATGATACAATGATACACCCTTTCGTCCTGCGATCTTCTGAAAATAAAACCAATGCATACATCCAGTTGTCCTATCATCATGTCACCTCCTCGCATGATAGGCAGACTGAGCAGGCCTGACTGTCACCAAGGAAGCCCTGGGTCTAAATGATACAGCAATACACTCTACCATCCTGTGATCTTCTGAAAATATAACCAATGCATACATCCTGTTGTCCCATCACCATGTCACCTTCTTCCTGGTTAGGCAGATTAAGCTGGCCTGACAATCATCCAGGTATCCCAGGGTATATGATGTATGTACGTATGTATGTATGTATGTATGTATGTATGTATGTATGTATGTATGTATGTATGTATGTATGTATGTATGTATGTATGTATGTATGTATGTATGTATGTATGTATGTATGTATGTATGTATGTATGTATGTATGTATGATGTATGTATGTATGTATGTATGTATGTATGTATGTATGTATGTATGTATGTATGTATGTATGTATGTATGTATGTATGTATGTATGTATGTATGTATGTATGTATGTATGTATGTATGTATGTATGTATGTATGTATGTATGTATGTATGTATGTATGTACCGTATGTATGTATGTATGTATGTATGTATGTATGTATGTATGTATGTATGTATGTATGTATGTATGTATGTATGTATGTATGTGTGTATGTATGTATGTATGTATGTATGTATGTATGTATGTATGTATGTATGTATGTATGTATGTATGTATGTATGTATGTATGTATGTATGTATGTATGTATGTATGTATGTATGTATGTATGTTACAGTCCAGGGGTAGGCCAAATAGGCTTAAGGGACTTGCCCAACTGTTAGGAAGAGCTTAAAAAGACAAAACACTGATGAACTGGACCCCTAACAATCGTTTAACCGACGGGGGCCCTGAGTTCGTGCTACCGTGATAATCTAATTCTACAATATAATTCAATCATCATCTCAGCTGGGATGATAATTGTTCTAAGGAATCAGGATTCATGACCAGCTTCATACTGGAGTTTTTATCCACCAATTTAGGTTCAATGTTCATTTTCTCAAAAATAAATTTTCTATCCTCAGCGTATAATGGACATTCTAATATGAAATGCATTTCGTCTGCGACTACTCTTCTACCGTCAACCATCATATCACAGCACCTGCAAATTCTACCAGAACGAGAGGTACTCCTTTCTGATTCGACATTTTAGTTGTGAGCTATGATACAACAATACATCCTTTCGTCCTGTGATCGTCTGAAAATACAAACAATGCGATACATCCTGTCGTTCGATCACCATGTCACCTCCTTGCTGGTAAGGCAGATCGAGCTGGCCTGACTATCATCAAGATAGCCCAGGGTATACATGATTCAACGGATATCCTGCCCCCCTGTGGCCTTTTAAAACTATAACCGATGCATAACTCATGTTGTCCTATCAACATGTCCCCTCCTTGCTAGTTAGGAAGACCGAACCGCCCTGACAATCACCATACATCTTGTTGTCCCATCACCATGTTACGTTCTTGCTGGTTAGGCAGACCGACCTGGCCTGACTATCACCAATGAATTCCTGGGTCTAAATGATGCAACGATGCATCCTTTCATCCTGTGATCTTCTGAAACTATAACCAATGCGATAAATCCTGTTGTCCTTTCACAATGTCACCTTCTTGCTTGTCAGGAAGACCGAACCGCCCTGACCATCGCCATGGAATCCCTGATTCCCTGGGTCTAAATGATGCAACAAGACACCCTACCATCCTGTCATCTTCTGAAAATATAAACAATGCGATACATCCTGTGTCCTATCACAATGTCACCTTCTTGCTGGTTAGGCAGACCGAGCTGGCCTGACTATCACCAAGGTAGCCCAGGGTATATTTGATAGAATGATATAGAATGATACACCCTACCATCCTGTGGCCTTCTGAAAATAGAACCACTGTAATCAATCCTGTCATCCCATCACCATGTCACCATCTTGCTTGTCAGGCAGACCGAACCGCCCTGACCATCACCAAGGAAGCATTGGGTCTAGCAGCGGGCATCGTCAGTATAGCAGGCAAGGGCGTCGGCCTGGTGGGCGGGTCCATCGATCTGCTCATCAAGGGTTATAAGGCAGTATCAGACCCGTACAAGCTGGGCCTCAAGATTGAATCCTTTGGATACGTGAGTGTTTGCGGCTGAATAGAGTCCCACTAGGTGGGTGGGAACAGAGTTGGGGTGGTAGGCTTCCGGCTGTGTGGTTTCATCAATGTGCAGCTCAAGGGCTACAAGACAGTAGCAGACCCGTACAAGTTGGGCCTCAAGATTGAATCCTTTGGATACGTGAGTGTTTGCGGCTGAATAGAGTCCCACTAGGTGGGCGGGAACAGTGTTGGGGTGGTTGGCTTACAGCTGTGTGGTTTCATCGGGGTTTCAGCTGGGTGATTCATCAATGTGCTCATCAAGGGCTACAAGACGGTAGCAGATCCGTACACCTTTGGCATCAAGATTGAATCCTTTGCCTGTATGAGTGTTGGAGGCTGAATAGAGTCCCACTAGGTGGGTTGTAACAGTATTGGGGTGGTAGGCTTCCGGCTGTGTGGTTGCATCAATGTGCTCATCAAGGTCTACATGATGGTGTCAGATCCACACAAGTTGGGCCTCAAGATTGAATCCTTTGCCAATATGAGTATTTGAGCATGTCATTACATTGTTAGACAGGCCATAGTTGTATGGAGGAGTAGGCCATATAGGCTAAAGGGACTTGCCCAACCGTGGTAAGATCTAGATTGTTGACCCAAGAAAAGCCCTCTTCACACATCCGGGGGGGCTTGTTGGAAGTGGAATGGAGTCTGGGTGTGGTGTGGTGTGGTGTGGTGTGGTGTGGTGTGGTGTGGTGTGGTGTGGTGTGGTGTGGTGTGGTGTGGTGTGGTAGGGGTGTGGTGTGGTAGGGGTGTGGTGTGGTAGGGGTGTGGTGTGGTTTGGTGTGGAGTGGTGTAGTGGGGTGTGGTGGGGTGGACATACGGGAGAGGTGTTAACAGTGTTAGGGTCAGAGATATATTTTATTTTCAGCTACAAGAAGCAGCTTCTAGGCAGCTCCCTGGGATCTCTTCATCCAGACCTTAACCAACCTAGGCACCTGGGAACTGATGTCATCAGATATCCAGTGCTACTGGAATCTTTGGGTTTGGCCCTGTGTCAGTCTCAGGGAGCTGCCTAGAAGCTGGTGCTGGTAGCCGAAAATAAAAACAGCGGCCCTGAGGGTGACCTAGTGGTTGGAGGCAGGTGTGGGGTGTGCACTCTAGGCACAGGGGTGTGGTGGATAGACACAAGGGGGAGGGGTAGATGGGGTTTGGGTGGGCGGCCCTGAGGCAGACCTAGTGGTTGGAGGCAGGTGTTGGGTAGGTAGTCTAGGCACAGGGGTGTGGTGGATGGATACCAGGGGGAGGGGGGGGGCATGGTTGGATGGTGTAGGAAGCTGTGAGGGTAAACTTGTGGTTGGAGGCAGGTGTGGGGGTAGTTAGTCTAGGCACAGGGTGTGGTGGATGGATACCAGGGGGAGGGGGGGGGCATGGTTGGATGGTGTAGAAAGCTGTGAGGTTAAACTTGTGGTTGGAGGCAGGTGTGGGGTAGTTAGTCTAGGCACAGGGTGTGGTGGATGGATACCAGGTGGAGGGGGGGGGGGCATGGTTGGATGGTGTAGGAAGCTGTGAGGGTAAACTTGTGGTTGGAGGCAGGTGTGGGGTAGTTTGTCTAGGCACAGGGTGTGGTGGATGGATACCAGGGGAAGGGGGGGGGGCATGGTTAGATGGTGTTGGAAGCTGTGAGGGTAAACTTGTGGTTGGAGGCAGGTGTGGGGTAGTTAGTCTAGGCACAGGGGTGTGGTGGATGGATACCAGGGGGAGGGGGGGGGGCATGGTTGGATGGTGTAGGAAGCTGTGAGGGTAAACTTGTGGTTGGAGGCAGGTGTGGGGTAGTTAGTCTAGGCACAGGGGTGTGGTGGATGGATACCAGGGGGAGGGGGGGGGCATGGTTGGATGGTGTAGAAAGCTGTGAGGGTAAACTTGTGGTTGGAGGCAGGTGTGGGGTAGTTAGTCTAGGCACAGGGGTGTGGTGGATGGATACCAGGGGGAGGGGGGGGGCATGGTTGGATGGTGTAGGAAGCTGTGAGGGTAAACTTGTGGTTGGGAGCAGGTGTGGGGTAGTTTGTCTAGGCACAGGGTGTGGTGGATGGATACCAGGTGGAGGGGGGGGGGCATGTGTGGATGGTGTTGGAAGCACAAGGGGGAGGTGGGAACATTGATGGATGGGGTAGGAAGCTGTGTGGGTGACCTTGTGGTTGGAGGCAGGTGTGGGGTAGTTAGTCTAGGCACAGGGGTGTGGTGGATGGACACAATGGGGAGGTGGGGACATTGATGGATGGTGTAGGAAGCTGTGAGGGTGACCTTGTGGTTGGAGACAGGTGTGGGGCATGCAGTCTAGGCACATGGGCGTGGTGGCTTGGACGGACACCAGGGGGGAGGTGAGGGCATGGTTTGGGTAGGCGGCCCTGAGGATGACCTAGTGGTTGGAGACAGGTGTGGGGCATGCAGTCTAGGCACAGGGGCGTGGTGGCTTGGACGGACACCAGGGGGGAGGTGAGGGCATGGTTTGGGTAGGCGGCCCTGAGGATGACCTAGTGGTTGGAGACAGGTGTGGGGTATGCAGTCTAGGCACAGGAGTGTGGTGGCTTGAATGGACAGAAGAGGGAGGTGGGAACAGTACTAAGGGGTGAATGAGGCTTTATGGGAAGGAATCGACATGATAATATGACATCATACAAATTGCATCATGTGATATTGTATACAAATGGTAACTTTAGCTTAGTCAGACTGACAGCATCATATGATATCATATGATGACATGATATCATTTCATATCATATTGCCGTTCCCTTTGTATGGGTGGCTTGCTTGGACACAGGTGTGAGGTGGGCACATGAGTAGGGAACGGAAGTATGATATCATATGATATCATGTCATCATATGATATCATATGATGCTGGCAGTCTGACTAGGCTAAAGTTACCAGTTACATACAACAATATCAAATGATGAAATTTGCATGATATCATACGACATCATACTCACCTTTGGCCAACATCATATGATATGCCGATCCCTACACATAAGTGGGGTGGGTGAAGAAAGGGATGACGTAGGGACATGGAAGACCCCCCCCCCCCCCCCCAGTAGCTTCTAGGCAGCATCTTGAGCTAGCCACTGAGCTGAAACCAAATATGCCAGCAGTTCTGGATAGCTGATTGCATTTGTTTTTAGGTAATAATGTAGTGTAATTGAATTATTGTAGTAATAATATTGTATGATTAAATTATCACTGTAGCACGAACTCAGGGCCCCGGTTAAACGATTGTTTGGGGCTCAGTTCATCAGTGCTTGTTCTTTGTAAGCCCTTCCTATACGGTTGGGCAAGTCCCTTTAGCCTATTTGGCCTACCCCTGGAGTGTAACAACATACAGGTGCACTAGGTCACATTTGGTTTGCTGTAATCGCCAGTCAGGGGAGCTGTCTAGAAGCTGTTGCTCGTAGCTGAGAAGAAAAGCTATGTATGAGACCAGCTTGATGAACCGGGTATGCACTGTTCTTCGTTTCATCTACGAACACCAGCATCTAGGCAGCTTCCTGAGCCAGCCTTTGGGCAAAGCTCACATAATTCAGCAGTTCTGGATTGGTGACGCTTTCAGCTTTTCGGCAGCTAAAAATAAAAGCTATGTGTATACTGTCCCCTGAAAGAACATTTCATCCATAGGCTGAGACCACTGCCCTTATGCTCTGCAGAAACTGTATGACAACCAGAGGAAGCAGAACGACAGAGCGTTTGAGCGATGGTGAGTCATATTCATGGTCATAGCTCTGCAAATGTAAGAGGTCGTGTATGTATGTATGTATGTATGTATGTATGTATGTATGTATGTATGCATGTATGTATTTATGTATGTATGTATGTATGTATGTATGTATGTATGTATGTATGTATGTATGTATGTATGTATGTATGTATGTGTGTATGTATGTGTATGTATGTATGTATGTATGCTATATTCCAGGGGTAGGCCAAATAGGCTTAAGGGACTTGCCCAACCGTGACGGGAAGGGCTAAAATGAAAAAGCGCTGATGAATTTGGATGAACTGAAATATTTGTGTCAAGGGCTGTTAGGCCATGTCCAACATGTCCACAGTGCACGTACGGTTGCGTGTTTGCATATTTTGACAATAAATGATTTGATTTAAATGACCAATGTAACTCCCGTCTGACACAGACTGCGAGTAGCATAAACCTTAACCCCAAACCCCTAAACTTGGTCTGCCTGAGACTGCGAGTAGCATAAACCCTAAACCCTAAACTTGATCTGTCAGAGACTGCGAGTAGCGTAAACCCTAAACCCTAAACTTGGTCTGCCAGAGACTGCGAGTAGCATAAGCCCTTAACCCTTAACCCTAAACTTGGTCTGCCAGAGACTGCAAGTAGCATAAACCCTAAACCATAAACTTGGTCTGCCAGGGACTGCGAGTAGCATAAACCCTACACCCTAATCCCTAAACTTGGTCTGCCAGAGACTGCGAGTCCCATACAATGGAGTCCAATTGCAAGTTGCTTATTCTCCCGAGTTACTTACCCTCACCAGTTCACCAGTGCTTGTTTTGTACACAGCCCTTCCCAATATTGAGGTTGTGCAAATATATTTAGCCTATTTGGCTACACCTTAACCAGCTGGACTGTCAAACACACACATTTCCCCAGAGCACACAAAAATTCCATTGCACCACCACCACCCACCACCATCACTCACCACCACCACCACCACCCACCATCCAGGGAAAATAATGCTAAGAGGGTCTCCGATCTTCTTGCCGCATACCCCCGTACACAGTAAGAACCAGTGCTTTTAATTAATTTTTATTTAAATTACATTTTAATTAAAGTTATGTGGTATATCTATTCTGTACACATGAATGAATGAATTACATTACATTACATTACATGTTAAAGTCTACTTGACACCGCGAGGGTGTATGAGACTCTGTGCTTTAAACAAAAAGAAAAAGCACCCACAAAGCAAAAAACCCCATTACATCAGGGGTGTGTCGAGGACAAACAAACCAAACTCCCAACCACCGTTTTGGTGGCGTAGGTATTAAACCCCTTAGAGCAGGACCCAGATCTCAACCACTTACAGTGGCGGAGGTAAGAAGCTAACAAATGAGAAGTCTCAAGAAGAAAAAAAAGGGATAATAAATTACGGTGCCACTAAGCAGTCCAGGGCTTCCTGTCTTGCTCTTCTACAAGTAGAAAGATAGTCGGCTAGGTTGCTCCAAAAAGACTTAGTGCCATTTCCATTCATAAAGGTTCTGAATGTGGAATCGCAGAATTCCACATTCCATACGGTTAAGTCGGTATCCTCATGGACATGCCTATAAATATCTGTAAACAGATTCTGGTAGCGGAGGCGAATATCATTATAAAAAGGGCACTCAAACATATGCATTTCATCCTCAGTTTTTTGGAACCCACACATTTGACAGTGTCTCATTGAGCGAGGGATGTGTGCTCTATCCACCACCCTCATTCTTTCTGTGTTCAGCCAATGGGAACCCATTCTAAACTGTGCTATAGAACGAATCTGATCCTGCTTATGTAAGGCGGATGTAAAGGGAATCAAGCCATTCTCATCATTGCTGTTGGCTGCGAACCATTTTTGGTATCGGAGGCGTTTAAAGCCAACCCTTCTCTCATCAGGGATGTCTCTAACTGCATTGGTGTCACTTGGGTACTTAAACCTCCATGACTCAAAAACTTCAGACATAATACCTTCGACATCGACAGCCTCCAAAATGTTGATGTTTTTACTGGATCCTAGCTTGTGGAGAGCACAACGCAAGTCATGAACCCAGCCAGTGTTGGAGTCAAAAGATTCCTCAAGAGCCATTCTAATGAGATCCTCAGGTTCTTTATGTATGGTCTTGTTCCAGAAGCGCAAAGCTTGTTTAAGCCAAGCAAAACACAACGGGGTTCTACCCAGCTCTTCCATGATAATATTAGATGTAGTAGATTGGCAAACACCCAACATTTGTTTAAGTATACCTCTATGCCATTTCTCACAAGCATGGTCATTTGAGATAAGTGTGTTGTTCAGAATAGAAGGAGCCCACACCTCACAGCCAAAATTCAGGATAGGTTGTACAAGAGAATCAAACAGGTGGGTGAGAATATCAATATTGTATATCTCCATAGTATGGCATCGCCTACGAAGCATATGGTGTGCCTTTTGGGCCTTAGTGAGCATCCTAGAAAAAGCAGCTTTTGCACGATTGCTTGAGTCACCATCCACAAAGAGGGATCCCAAGTAGATAAAAGATAACTTTGTAGAAAGTTGTGCTCCATCATAGACAAATTTGTAATCAGGATCCATGCGGGCCTCATCACAGAATTGTTTGTTGAAAACGACAATCTCAGTTTTCTTTATATTCACAGCCATCTTAGTAGCCTCGCAGAAATCTCTCAGGCAGTCAAGCATCGCTTGCATATCTGCCGGGGATTCTGCCATTATAGCTAGGTCATCAGCATAAAGTAACAGTTGCAGAATCTTTCCCCTAAGCTCAGCCCCTACATTTGGGAGCTTGGATTGGAGGAACGATTCAATTCTATCAATGAACAGACCGAATAGGAGTGGGGATAGGGGGTCTCCTTGTTTAACTCCTACAAGGGATGGAAAGGAGGATCCAATGTCCCCATGTAGGCGAACTTGGAAAACAACATGATTATACATGGACTTCAGAATGAATACATGGACTTCAGAATGAATGAATGAATAAATAGATAAATGAATAAATAAATAAGTTAATAAATAAATAAATATTACGGCCAGCCCGTTTGCTTTCACTGGGTTCAACCACCAAATAATTGTAGACATGATACTTATCGTACGTATGCTGGTTGTACGAGTCTTACAACTAAAATAAATAAATAAATAAATGTGCCGGTAATGAATACTACACCCAGGGTGGTTCAGGAAGACCCCCAGGTCTGCGTCCTGAGACGCAACCGATTGTACAGCCTGCGCCCTGAGATGCAACCAATTTCATAGCCTGCGTCCTGAAACGTAACCGAAACAGCATAGTCCGTGTCCTGAGACGCAACCGACCCATAACCTGCGCCCTGCAACGCAACCAACCCACCGAAGCGGTACAAGGTAAGACCCAGTGCTTATATTTTTAGCTATGTGCAGCAGCTTCTAGGCAGCTCCCTTGACTGGCTATTTGGATATGAGCAGCAGCTGCTAGGTAGCTCCCTTGACTGGCTATTCGGCTACGAGCAGCAGCTTCTAGGCAGCTCCCCTGACTGGCTATTCGGCTACGAGCAGCAGCTTCTAGGCAGCTCCCTTGACTGGCTATTCGGCTACGAGCAGCAGCTTCTAGGTAGCTCCCTTGACTGATTATTTGGCTATGAGCGGCCGCTTCTATGCAGCTTCACTGACCGGCTAGTGGGCTATGAGCAGCAGCTTCTAGGCAGCTCCCTTGGCTGGCTACTCGGCTATGAGCAGCAGCTCCTAGGCAGCTCCCCTAACTTACTATTCGGCTATGAGCAGCAGCTTCTAGGCAGCTCCCTTGACTGGCTATTTGGCTACGAGCAGCAGATTCTAGGCAGCTCCCTTGACTGGCTATTCGGTCAAGAGCAGCAGCTTCTAGGCAGCTCCCTTGTCTGGCTATTTGGCTACGTGCAGCAGCTTCTGGGCAGCTCCCTAAACTGACGCAACCTAGTACACCCTGAAGCTGACACAATCAGTTATCCAGAACTGTTAAAGGGACGGGCTCTTATAAGGGAATAACCCTATGGGTTCCCTTACACAAGGGCCTTGGGGCATTGATAAGGAGCGTCGCTTTTTATAGCACTGGATAGGCTTATTCAGTGGGTTGATGAAACAACAGCATGGCTAAAGCTGTAGGATACTTCAGATACAAATTGCCCAGGTCTTATTATTCTCACCACCACCCGCCCCTCCAGAACACACCTCTCCACTTGCAAGAAGAGTACTGAGAGCATCAACACAGTTTTCACTCCTAATCATTCTCACCACCACGCACTCCACTTGTAAACTTGGGATACACCACAACCCCGCGGTCCTTACCTCACCACAACCCCACCTCACCACTTGCAGGCTGAGCCTTGAGAGCATCAACGCAGCCCTGGAGGATGGTAAGAGTGTGTTGTTGTAGTCTGCGAAACCAAATAAACCCAATTTAGTAGCCATTTTCCAGTATGTATGGTGCCTAAAACCGGGAGGGATTCCTTCAATCTCGTTCTGTGGCAGCTCGCACTAATTTCCAAAAATTGAAGAGTATGCTCACCGTTATTTCCTTCGTTTACAGTTTATTTTCTTTTCACAGTTGTTTAGTTAATATATTATATCAATTATACGCAGAAAAGAGCAATGTTTTGAATGTAGATGTTGCTGCAGAAGATGGCGAGCAGCCAGATCCAAGTAAATAAATAAATAAATAAACACAGGAATAAAGAGTACGCATTATTAAGAGGCGTGATGGAATAAGGTAAAAAAAATGCATGAAGGTTGAGGGGGGCAGCCCGTTTGCTTGCACTGGAGCCAACCACCAAGGACCCATGTATCCTATTTAAAGTTCAGTTTCTGCATGCTTATTCTTGTGCCGTCCTCCCACTCACGTTTTGTGTTTTTAGTTGTGAAAGGATTTTCACCCCAGTAGGTGGGTCTCCCGACACAAATCAGTGACCCCGAGGATTCAGTCCGAATGGCCAATGACCTTGTCCTCACGTTCACATCATGGCCCTGTATGTATGTATGATACAGTCCAGGGGTAGGCCAAATAGGCTTAAGGGACTTGCCCAATCGTATAGGAAGGGCTTAAAAAGAAAAAGCACTGATGAACAGAGCCCCAAACAATCGTTTAACCAACGGGGGCCCTGAGTTCGTGCTACAGTGATAATTTAATTATACAATATTATTAAATCATCATCTCAGTTGGGATGATAATTTAATTGTGTGATTATTTTCGCAGTTTTTATACATTGAATTAAGTATTTCCCTAAGTATTGGCCCTACACTATCACACTCACTCCCATGACTCCATCCCCACTCTTAAGCCCATGACCGGTACCGGCCATAGATACCTTGTCCAGGGTTTTCCGCTTTTGAAGCCCCCCCTTTTCATAGCTATCCTGGTTCTGGAGCCATCTGGCCAGTCTCCATTTGTAGCTATTCGCTTGGTCCGACCTTGCCCTTGCAACCATACCCACGAACATGTGATCATGAGTGCATATGAGGCATTGCGATGTGCTTATTATAATATAACATTTGTTTGTGAAGGGAGTATGGGCTGACGAGAGGTACACCTATCTGATTCTCTCCCTGTTGGCTCAAATTGGTGTGCAATACAACAACCTCCAACATGTACAACTTGGTGCGCTTGTTCTCTCCCTGTTATTCAGGTCCCCTATTGGCTCAAATTGGTGTCCAATACATTACATTACATCATCTTGTCCTCAACAAGCCATTGTTGACCCAAGACAAGCCCGATCCACATCACCCGGGGGGGGGGGGGTGTGGGGGGGGGGCAGCGACTAATCCTCAAAATTAGACACAATATAACCTACATGTCCAACCTGGTGTGCTTGTTATCTCCCTATTCCAGGTTCCCTCGTGGCTAAAATTGGTGTTCAATACATTACATCACTTTTATTTTGTAGTTGTGAAAGGGCTGTCCTCAACAAGCCATTGTTGGCCCAAGAAAAGCCCGCTCCACAACATCCGGGAGGGGTCTTCCAACTAATCCTCACAATTAGATGCAATACAACAACCAACAAGATGTCCAAGCTGGTTTGCTTGTTCTCTCCCTATTAACAGGTTCCCTCTTGTCTCAAATGGGAGCTCAGTTCGACAACCTCCAACGTGTCCGCCGGATTATGGACGGCCTCTCCAACCAATTTGGCGGTGCTGGGGCAAAGAAATAAGGCGGTTGTCACCAGACACGTTGTGGCAGCATATCGCGCCAGCTCTCCACTTGCTTGTGAATATAACCCTTCCTGGCAGCCTACAATCATTTTCATTTTTCTTCTCTTGAGGGTGTCTTCTTTTTCATGGTTGATTTTAACTGATGCCGGTACCTGTTCATTTGCAGAAAATACCATTACACATTGGGGTGCCCAATGTGTACAATGGGCACAAGGTTGGGCAAGTCTCTATAAATTCTAATTGGGTAACCCCTGGATACATACACATACATACAGTTGTCTAGTGTTTGAGAAGAGCATTAAGCAGCGGACATTAGACGTGCTGAGAATGCATATTACACCAGATTTCTTCTGTTGCAAAACAGCACAAGGCAGTTGGCCTCGGGCACATGTGTGCAAATCATATTGCATCACCCATCAGGTGTTTCAAACCAGCATAAGGCACCTGGCATCAGACACGTTGAGAGCGCAAATATAAGCTGTCTTGCTTTGCAAAACAGCAAAAGGTAGTTGGCCTCGGGCAAGTGTAAACAGAATATTGCACCAGCTGTCTTGTGATGCAAAACAGCATAAGGCAGTTGGCCTCGGGCACATGTGTAAACAGCATATCGCCTAAGCTGTCTCATGCAGCAAAACAACATAAGGCAGTTGGCCTCAGGCACATGTGTAAACAGCATATCGCCTAAGCTGTCTCATGCTGCAAAACAGCATAAGGCAGTTGGCCTCAGGCACATGTGTAAACAGCATATCGCCTAAGCTGTCTTGTGCTGCAAAACAGCATAAGGCAGTTGGCCTCAGGCACATGTGTAAATAGCATACTGCAGCACCCATCAGGTAAACAGCAGAAAGCACCATACATGTGGAAACGGCAGATTGCATGATACCACTACACCAGGCATCTGGGAAACATCAGAAGTAGTCAAGGCTAATGGAAGCAGCATTTGCAGTTGCTAGGAGTGATAATGTGATGTGTATAATTGCCCTACGCAGGGGCCTGTCTTGGGCCAGCAATGGCCTGTCAATGACAATGTGGTGTAACGTAATGCAATGTAATTATTGGCCATTAGCTCTACACACGGGCTTGTCTTGGACCAACAATGGCCTGTCGTTGACAATTTAATGTAATGTAATGTCTGGCCATTAGGTCTACACACGGGCTTGTCTTGGTCCAGCAATGGCCGGTTGATGACAAAGTAGTGTAACGTAATGTAATGTAATTTCTGGCCATCAGCTCTACGCATGGGCTTGTCTTGGGCCAGCAATGGCCTGTCGTTGACAATGCAATGTAACGCAATGTAATGTATGGCTATTAGGTCTACACACGGGCTTGTCTTGGGCCAGCAATGGCCTGTCAATGACAATGTGGTGTAACGTAATGCAATGTAATTATTGGCCATTAGCTCTACACACGGGCTTGTCTTGGGCCAACGATGGCCTGTCGTTGACAATTTAATGTAATGTCTGGCCATTAGGTCTACACACGGGCTTGTCTTGGTCCAGCAATGGCCGGTTGATGACAAAGTAGTGTAACGTAATGTGATGTAATTTCTGGCCATCAGCTCTACGCATGGGCTTGTCTTGGGCCAGCAATGGCCTGTCGTTGACAATGCAATGTAACGCAATGTAATGTATGGCTATTAGGTCTACACACGGGCTTGTCTTGGGCCAGCAATGGCCTGTCAATGACAATGTGGTGTAACGTAATGCAATGTAATCATTGGCCATTAGCTCTCTGATGAAATCATGAGTCTGAACAATCAGTCATCCAGCATTTAATTTCACCCGGCTGTTCTGGCATGCCGCTGAAATGCTGAAAGGAACCTTGGTTTGGTTTGGACTGATTACTTATTCGAAATCTGCGTTCCGCAATTGTGTTTTGAAATTCACCGCTTCATTGTCGAAGCTTGCAGCGAATTCTTCGTCTAGTGATTTAAAGTACCTCCCTCTCTTAACTTACCATACCTTACCTTTTAAAGTACCTACCTTAACTTAACTTAGCTTAACCTAACTTGACTTAAAAAGTACCTACCTCTACCAGCTTTCTGGCTGCTCTCCGCATGCAGGCAGAGTAGACGTGGTCAGTAGTAATGATAACGCCTGGTAGGGCGTAGTAGTAAGGGAGCCTTGACTTACAGCAGCAGAGAACGGGCTGCTACTTAAGCTGGACAAAGCTACCATGGCGGTTGACGGCGACCGCGAACACTGAAGCGCACCCGTAGGGATTCGAACGTACCTTCTCGTTTTGACGTGCTCTACCATTGAGCCAATCGTCGAAACGGGATACGCTGTTAGGATAAACGCTACAACAGCACATTCCGGAGTACACAATGCAACACTGGTTAAGTAGCAACAAAACTGTACCGGTTGTGGTCGCTTTTGAAGGGTAAGTCGCAAAAGCTACTGCACCCACGACCTAGACCTCAGTACCCAACCGTACAAGGGAGAGAAGAGGGGACGCACTGGTGCCCATGCAGAACGCAACATCCGCAAGCCTAGTCCCCAGACCCACTCGCTGTTTATGCTATGCCAATGAAATCTGCTATCTCAGCCTGCCTTGTAGTGCGATTACAAGGTAATACATACATACATCTGCACAAGCAGAACAATACACGGCGAGCAGTGCAAGGTGAGCCTAACAAAAACATGTACACACATGCATACATACATACATTCAAGTGACAAGTTGAAGGCAATATCAGGCAGTGCAACAATCAGAATGCACAAAGCAGGTGTGCGCCCAAGGTGCTTGTATCAATGAGGCCTGGTTATGTTGTCTGCAGGCGCAGTGAACCGGTTCACCAACAGACAACTGCCTCAAAGATAATGCCCCACACATCCTTGGGTTGATGCTGAGGCATGCTAGTGCCAATGCACATGCAAATGCAAACAGAACCAACTAAGGATTCAGGCGGCTGCAGTGGAAGATTTTGACAAACATCCTTGGACACGAAAAGAGGTGTAAAAGCTATGTGACATCGAGATAAAGGCTCACGCAATACAAACAAACATACATACATTTGAATAGGCAGAACAAAACACAGTGAGCAGTGCAACATGAGCCTAACAAAGATGGCTGGTTCCTGAGGTGACAAACAAGGACAGTTGGCTTGGCACCAGAGAACACAGTGAGCAGTGCAACGTGAACCTAACAAATATGGCTGGTTCCTGAGGTGACAAACAAGGACAGTTGGCTTGGCACCAGAGAACACAGTGAGCAGTGCAACGTGAACCTAACAAAAATGTATGAATCCTGGAGAGCTCCCGTTGATAAGACCTGGCCTAGTCGTCTGTTGCCCATGGTGTACCAGCTCACGCAGCAGACGACAGTCTTATCAACACTGCACCATGGGTCTCCAGGTTGAAAGTAAGGTAAGCAAGGCAAGGCATACAACCAACTTAGGTTTTCGGGATCCAGAATCATGTGGGTCTCGCTTGAAAATTCGTGAAAAATTTGCGATTCAACAAGTTGCAAGTCACATCCTAGACTGTGAGTAGCGCCTAACAAACAGAGGAGGGGCTGTACCGCCACTGTACAACCGGGTCGATAAGGTAACAAGCAGAACTGAGGGTTGACGCACTTGACAAACGTACGCACACCCCCGCAACTCCCCCTGGGTGCACCTAGGGTAAGGGTAAAGTCAAAGGCCAGTGGTTCGTTTACCACGGCAAACCACCAATAGCAAAAGCTACTGCACCCACAACCTAGACTATAGCACCAAACCCGCCAAGAAAGAGAAGAAGGGGCGCACTGGTGCCCAATCAGAACGCAACGTACATAAGCCTATACATCCACCCATCCTAACTTAACTGAAAAGTCACGAAACTGTCATAAGGCCGGCAAATATAACGGTTTGAGACCCTATTGATTGGAGTTGTAAGGAGATGAGAAGAAGAAGCAAATATCATTAAATCGTCAAATATCATTAAATCGTCATCGTGGAGTACCCCAAGGCGATAAGGCAAGCGAATAAAACGAAACTGGAGTAATCATGCTCTCCATAATATTGTGACTTGGCTTGGTTTTGTTTAATTCTTGTTATGACAGTGGTTTCATTCAATTATTGTTATGATACCTGTAGTAAAATTGGTTCTGTTCAATTATTGTAAAGAAAGTGTGATAGTCCTAATATCTGTTTGGTTATGTGATGTAACTGATATACAAATTGGCAAAGAGTGTTGGCTATCGAAGCGACAGGTGGCACCGGAATCGAGTGCAGCGGACCTACGACAGGGTTAAGACAGGGCCCAGGGCCAGTTAGGGCCAGGGTTACATGCTGTCAACACGAAAAATAAACGGAACGTGTGACTGAAGGCTCCTGCCCCCCAAGGAAGGGGGGACTCTGCACCAAAAAAGTCAGACCTCAAACCGCAGCAACAACTCGGTAGTGTAAACTGTAGTCCTCCTAGCTGTGCTGGCTTATTGCACTCTTTTTGGTTGTCTGTCTCTAAGAGAATAGTTGATAAGTTGGAAGAACCCCAAGAAGTTGCGGAATTGGTTGTCTTGGGTCAACTCTGGCCTGTCTATGACAATGTAATGAATGCATGAATGCATGGATGAACCATGTGAAATATTCAAATATTTACTGTGTTGACTTCTCCCATGGCCTACTTGCTTTCTGATGGTGAAGTCATTGGTGCTTGTGTGGTGGTGGTCTTGGAGTGGTGAGGTGGTGTGGGTGTGTGAGTGGGTTGGGTTGGGGGTTGTCTTGCTGCTTGGTATGTGTTAAATTACAAGCCGAGTCCCAATCCAGGGCTGATACCGCTATCTATATGCAAATGTTGTTGGTTAGTAAGGTCTCCTTCCTAGACATAAACCACCCTTCATACCATGAGTTTATCTAGATATCAAAACCTGCATATAAACATGGGCTCACCCCAAGCCTTGAAGGTCCAAGGTGGGCAGTTGTGGTACAAGGTTCCTGGCCCATGAACTCGGCGAAACAGGTCGTGAAAGTGCACCTTCATGATTCATATAGGCCTTGTCGGGCCTAGCAGACAGTTGCTGAGCGAAATTGGGCCCCGTATCAAGACGAATTCGACCGCAAAAGGGGATTCGTACTTTTCCCAAGTAGTGGTTCTTCGCTTCCTAGACGTGGCATGCGGCTAGCAACAATCAGAATGACTTACTATTAATCGTTTAGATAATTGCGCTCCGTAGAGTTCCTTGAAGCGCGCAGTGGGTGGAGCTCATTGTACAAGTCAGTTTTTATTTCTTAGGGCCTTACACGCTCAGTGAGGAAACTTGCGATCCATAGGAGAATGTATTATATTGTATGCATGAGGGGATAGCTGCAGCAGCGCTTTACTGAACTCGTTTTTTTCGAAAAACAACCAGCTGCTACAGCCTCTGGCTACAGCAGACCATGCCGAACCACGTCAGATACTAGCGCTATCCCCCACAACCTCTACTCACTTCGGAAATTCGGCACCATATTTGGGTGAGCTGAGGGGGTCACAAGCCCTAGACATAAATGCTATTTTACCTCACTGCCGAACACCTCATCAGCAATAACAATGCATTGCGCCGATCGGATGCCAGCGCATTTTTTTCATTTCTGCTTCTGCATCTTCGATGGTTTCAACAATTGTACGGACGAACGAGAGAGCTGCAGTGCCAAGAGCTGCCACATGCTTATCGGCGCAAAGAAGCTTCGGACAAGGCTAGGTTGTGTGAGATCGATCGAACGACCAGCTTGGTTCAGCCGTTGCGAGCTGTACGTCACGGCCAGCGTCCGACCGCATGCGAATCGAAGTTCGAACAGCACAGCCGGTCTACAAGGTTCAGTGCCATGACTCACGATGCTCCTGACGAGGACGGTCACTCATGCACGCTCGTGTTCAAGTTCTACAAGGTTCTGGGCGAATCCACGCATGGAATGGGGGATCTCGTTTCCGTGCGCACCGCATATCACAAGCCCGGCCGGAATCATCCTGCCCGGGTGCTGATCCTCGGACCCTTCCGAGAGTCTCGCTGGCTATAAAACTGGGAGCCTATGCCGTTATCAGCAAACCGGCTCTTGATCCCATAAGCGAAGATCGCAATCCCTGCCCATTCAGTCGATATTCCAGACACCAGTTCAAAAATGATGAGGCCAGGCTACATTATGGTGGTAAGTCTGACGAGTTTACTGTTAGCACGCAGCGTCCAGCCAGCTGAAAAGCATCCCGATGGTGCTGGCATACGCGTTCGCTCGCTCCGCACGCTCGCTCGCCCACCACTTCCCAGCCCAACCCCCATATTTACCCAGCCGGCCAGCCCCACCGTGCCCAAACCCAAATGACACCCTGTGACATCCTCAACAACCAAACCTCGAAAATGCACTTGCATTCTCATCACTTAATATTTTTGTGTCATGTCAGATGTGTACTGCAGCTTTATTTTGGGCAACCCACACCATGGTGCATCTACTGGAACATTCAAACTATTCAGGAAGCCCTCATCCGCACCCCGCACCCACACCCTCAAAGCTAATTATCACCCCTCACCCTCACCCCTCACCCTCACCTTCCTACTCCAAGTCAAGCTCTTTAGCCTGCTGCAGAAGTGAACATCAGAAGCACACAACTCACAAACTCCCATTGCACTGATACCTGTCGACCTGTTGCCTTCCTAGCTTGCACCCTCACCTTCAGTCAAGCTCCCCAGCCTCTTGCACAAGTGAGCATTACAAGCACACAACTCACAAACTCCCGTTACACTGACGCCACACTGACGCCTCTCGGCCTGTTGCCTTCCTAGCTTGCACCCTCACCTTCAGTCAAGCTCCCCAGCCTCTTGCACAAGTGAACATTACAAGCACACAACTCACAAACTCCCATTACACTGACGCCTCTCGTTCTGTTGCCTTACTAGGTTGCGGCCATCCTTTTCTTCGAAGCATCCGATGCCAGGAAGACAGTCGCCAGCAACTTGCAAGACCTCACGACTGGTGCCTTGAGCGGCTTTTCGCTGAACCGCGATAACCTTGGTAACCTTTTCAACCCCTTGGGCTTGCAGCCAAATTTTCAGTGAGTCACAGATATCTTTTGCACCCTTTTTGCACCCTTTTTGCACCCCTACAGCACACGTCCCACCCCAGGGGGGCTGACTCGAAGCATCTATTGCAATTTCAAATTTCGCATTATGATTTCAATTTGACACTCGACACTTTTGACACTTGGCACTAAGTTCGATATTGTGTTGTGATATATGTTGTTTGAATTTGTGTTGTCCTTCATGTTGTTTCAATTTGTGTCGTACCAGGCATTTATATGGATGGTTACATTTGAGTGGTTACATTTGAGTGGTATTTAATTCATAGGTCTATAATTATGTAGTACCTCGTTGGGTTTTAATTCAGCAGCATTTGTGGAAGTGGCATACCACCAAGACTCCTCGGGGGCCACTGTTCACGGCTACAAATGGCAGACTGAACGAGATTTGATCAAACTGACATGATTAGATGAAATTACAAATTTGAAAGGAGGGTCTGAATGTCTGTTGCACCTGACACTTTATCTGTTGCACCTGACACGTGTTGTTCTGTTGCTGTTGCATCTGCTGTTACACCTCACACTTGTATCTGTTTCCATCGCTCCTTGAAGGCCACTGTTTACCACTACAAACGGCAGACTGAACGAGATTTGATCGAACTGACATGATTATTTCAAATTTGAAATGGGTGTTGAATGTCTGCTGCACCTGGCACTTGTATCTGTTGCAACTGACACTTGTTGTTCTGTTGTTGTTGCTATGATACCTGCTGTTGCACCTGAGACTTGTTGTTCTGATGCCGTTGCTGTTGCTGTTGCTGTTGCTGTTGCACCTGCTGTTGCACCTGACATTTTTTCTGTTTCCGTCGCTTCCTGCAGGCCACTGTTCACCACTTCAGACGGCAGGCTGGCTGCGGTTCAGGCCGCGGTGCCCGAGCTGCTTTTTAGCCTCCCTACCCTCAATATCATCCCCCCCATCCCCGGCGTGCCACAACGTTCAACCTCGAACGCCCTGCCAGCGGAGATTTCTAAAATCCTGGGATATGATGAGGACGGAAACCCCCTCGATAACACTGGGGCTGAGGACCCTACGGCAGCCGAGGTAGGTGAACTTGATGAATGTCTTCCAGACCAACGACCCGCACCCACACATACCCAGGCAGGGCAGTGCCCCAACCCACACCCACACAATACCCAGCAGGGTAGTGCCCACACACACATACTTTGGCAGGGGCGTTCACCCCCACCCATGCACCATGGCAGTGCCCCCCCTACCCTTGCAAAGCTATGAGAAAACACGTGGGAGTTCACGTCAGCCATAGCTTTTCTTTCCAGCTGTGGGCAGATGCCGAGCAGCCTCACTAGGCTAGAGCCACGTTACACATACTATACCCACCAGACCCACAGACATATCCATACCCACTATCTTACCCACAAACATATCCATACCCACCATACCCATACCCACAAACATAACAAGGTCCTAATTAAAAATCAACTCCCATCCCCTGTGTGTAGGGAACGGCAGCATGAAATCATATGGTCATCAATTATACCGGTAGTCTGACTAGGCTAAATTGACTGTACAATAGCATATGATGCAATTGGCCATATGATGCAACTTATCATACCTTGGGGTGGGGGGGTGGGTCCGCCCACCAGCCTTGCTGACGTCATGATAGACCTTGTGCCCGGCGTAGGTAAAGCGGTGCCTTCACGGTTTCCTCACTCAGACCGTGTCTGACTTTTTATGGCGTTTCGCGTCTCCTTCCCGCCACCCTCACTAAAACATCCCTATATCGTCTTTGGTCAACCTCATTTGATATGCCGATAGGGACCGTCCTCAATATCATATGCTGCAATTTGTATGAAATCATCTGATATCATTCTCGCCTTTGGTCAACCTCATATGATATGCCGGTCCCTACCTGTATGTGCCACCATCGTCCTCAATATCATTCGTTGCAATTGTATTATGTCTTATGAATTTATCATATCATACTCGCCTTTGGTCAACCTCACATGATATGCCGGTCCGTACCTGTATGCAGGCTGCTTCCATCGTCCTCAATATCATCCCCCAGTCCTTCAACTTGGCCGATCATATAATCGTCAATTATCCCGGCAGTCTGACTCGGCTAAATTTACTATTATGTACAACATCATATGATGCGATTTGTCATAATATCAAACTGTATACATTGTCAACATGATATGCTGGTCCCTACCTGTGTGCAGGCTGCTACCATCGTCCTCAATATCGTCTCCCAGTCCTTCAACTTGGCCGCCGGCATCTTGTCTACTGTAGCCGGTGGTACTGCTTCTGCTGCTGGTGGCATCAGCCTTCTGCTCGCTGAGTACTCTTCCATTGTTGACCCCATCTTCCTCGGCTTGGAGGCTGACTCATTCTACAGGGTGAGCACATGTGAACACAAACACATACTATTCACACATACACACATACTTTTCACACAAACACATACACACATTATCCTAACGATCACACACCATTGTTGACCCCATCTTCCTCGGCTTGGAGGCTGACTCATTCTACAGGGTGAGCACATGTGAACACAAACACATACTATTCACACACACACACACACACACATACTATTCACACATACACACATACTTTTCACACAAACACATACACACATTATCCACACGATCACACACACTCGTTCTTGACACACACACAAACACACACACATACATACGCACATCATTCACACAAAGTCACACACACAACAGTAGGTCCCAACAACAATAACAGTACATCCCAACAACAGCAACCAACCAACAACAACAACAACAGTAGATCTCAACAACAGCAGCAACCAGCAAACACCACCAACAGCAACAACAACAGCAACCAACAACTAACAACAACAAAAACAATAAGTGATACACAAGATTGTTGTTCAATCTCAGTGCCCCCCCCCCCCCCCCCCCCCCCCCCCCCCTCCTCTTGCCGCCACCCACCCTCAATCAAACCATCCTCACGTCACTCCACACAAGTCCATGTACCCCCCCCCCCCACACACACACACACACACACACACACACACACACACACACACACACACACAAACACACACACACACCCCACCCCACACACCCAGCCAGCTTCCACCCAGCTTCCTAACTAACGCACGTCCTGTCATTTCACCCCAGGGCTTGGGGTCTGAGGCTCAGGCTGCGAGGGAGGCTACGGTGGATAGCTGGTAAGAACCCTGGTTTGTCAGATGCATACAATACCTACTGTGGGTCAGATGTCAGATTGTCAGATTGTCCATTTACTAATATAGATGTCCTACTGCAGTGGGTCAGTTGTCAGAATGTCGATGCATACAATACCTGCAGTGGGTCAGATGTCAGATTGTCAGATTGTCCATGCATGTATACCTGCAGTGTGTCTACTAACATGTATGTCCTGCTTCAGTGGGTCAGTTGTCAGAATGTCGATGCATACAATACCTGCAGTGGGTCAGCTGTTAGTGTATCAGATTGTCCATGCTAGTAACACCTGCAATTTGTCTACTTATATATATGTCCTGCTGCAGTGTGTCAGATGTCAGTTTGTCAGTTGCTCACAGGATGTAGCCTGGCGCAATTATTGTGTCTGGATTGAGTTCATAGCGTTGCTCACAGAATGTAGCCTGGCGCAATTATTGCGTCTGGTTGTCCATGCATACAATACATGCAGTGTGTCGGATGTCAGTTTGTCAGACTGTCCATGCATACAATACCTGCAGTGGCTACTAATAGTACCGTAGAAGGCCCAATATGCGAAGAAGTAGAAGAAGAAGAAGAAGAAGAAGAAGAAACAGAAGTATTTCTTCTGGTAGATCATGCTACAGACGACGAGCAGCCAAATTGCTAGCTGGAGCCATGTTACCACAAGTAGAGTAGTAGGAGGAGGATATCTCTCCCCACACCCCACCCCACACCCACACCCCACCCCACCTTACCCCACACCCCACACACCCGAGCAACATGACCTACATGTGGAACAGCTATCCACTGTGGACCAGCCATTCACTCCTGTAAATACGTTGTTGCTTTCTGACATGCAGCTTACAAAGAAAAAACATCCTAACCAACCCTTGTCACTTCATCCCCATAGGTCAGAGAACTTGAAGAGGATTGCTGACCTGACTGCTGCCTATGGCCCTAGATCGTGAGTCCTGTTATTTTCAATGTTAATGTTTCTGCCATAGATGGGTAGTAGCCTTGTTGGCTGAAGCCATTTCACAAGAACAAGTTGCTCAAAGTCGCATAGATGGGTAGTAGCCTTTTTGGCTGGAGCCATGTTCCAAGAACAAGTCGCGTACATGGGTGGCAGCCTTGTTGGCTGAAGCCAAGTACAAGTTGCACATTAGTCGCCTAAGGACTGTCTGTCTGTTTGCCTGTCTGTCTTTCTTGTCCCATAACGGACTAAACTTGTGCAATGTTGAAGAGAACAGTGTGAAGTTGCCCTTGCTTATCCATGAAAGTTTGAAGAGGTCGGATCAAGTACATTGTGAGCTCGAGCTCAAGTTTAGCTTGGGTTTAGTGTAGGGTAATGCAAAGCGCGCGCGGCAGCGCGGTTTTGCGCACGCTTTTTGAGCCTCACAGCGCGTTTCACGCAGTTTTGTCAACTCCCTGTGGGTGCAGCGCGCAGTTTTTGCGCTTTTTGCACTACAATGCGCTGACCAATTTGATGTTTGTGCGCTGTTAGCGCTGACCAATTTGACAAAATGTAGTACCCTGGTTCAGTGGGGTTCAGTTCACCAGTGAACTGTTTTCTTAGGTAGGGCAAGACTATTTAGCCTATTTGTCTACGCCTTTTTATTGGATGTGGATATCATACATACACAACCCAATGTGTGTATATAAATGAATATATAATTTAGATAATAAATTTACCAGGAAAAAATGAATAACCCAATGAACTCACATCAAACTCCATGAAATGAAAAACCCATTAAAACCCCATTTGAACCTCATTGAACCTTATGAAAACCCCACTGAACCCAAGCTGATGCATATGAACCTCACACGACGCAGGGGAGTTGCTGGCGACCTCTTTACGGCCGCCACTGGCAACCTTGGCAGCGGCAGCATCATTAGCTCCATTGCAAGTGGTGAACTCATCACCCAGATCGCTGAGCAACTGGGCAACCTGGACAGGGCGGCTAGGCTAATCCAAACTATCTCTGGCCAATTCGGTGGAGCAGCCAAGTAAACAAGTTTGGAGGAGCCTAACTTGAGCGGATAATGGGCTCCTTGGTGTCGTCAGATATGATCAGATCGTCAGCCATGTTGCTGGCTGGAGCCACGTAACCAACAAGTTAAAACAAGTTGACTATCTGTAGTGACAATATGCTGTCTGTATGTAGTTGTCCATGTTGTGTGTTTAGAAACTGTCTTCCTACCAAGCTTTTATTATTGCTCCACTGCCCCCCTTCCCTCTGCCTTGCCCTCTGCCAGCAGCCGGCCAGTACCTGCACTAGTTGAAATGGTAATTGTATAATATAGGTGACGAGCATATGTTGGCAATAGTACTGCATGCAGTACTGCTGAAAACTGTGTGAAATTCACTGATCCACATCAAAGTGTGATGCAGAAATGTTTTGTCCGTGACTTGACTTTTCAGTCTGGCTGTAGGTCCAAGTTATATATAAGACTTGTGGCTGGGTGGCTGCAGGATATGTGACATGGCCTAAAAGCTACTACCGTAGTTGAAGGCCCTGTGAATTTCTCCCTGCCATATCACCACACGTGATTTGTAATACTTAGGTAAATCTCACATGGATTTTGAGTGACTTGTTTGAAGTGGTGTTTTGCAGCCTAGGCTGTCGGCCATCCTTCCTTCTGTATTTGGTTTGGAACCATTGTGTAACAATAATGTCAGTTGAATGGATCGACCTCTCATTCGGTACTCATGGTTATATGGCTCCGGCCTTTCAGACTGCTTGCCGTTTGCGGCAGCAACATAATTCAAATCAAAGCATTCTTATCAAAATATACAGAATATCCAATCCCCGCCTATGCCGAGGCTGGTAAACGATGGCAACTTCTCAATAATTCCAACCTCTGGATTGCACACCAATCAAGAATGAATACTAGACCTGGGTTCCCGCGCAGGAGACCGTACAGAATGCGACAGCATGGAAATAATATCATTTGAGTCCTGGCACACACCGACTCACTGATAAATTGGAGTGCCAGTAGACTCAGTAGGAGTACGAGTCGATTGTAGTGCAGTACGAATAGAGTCTAGTATTCATTATCAAGGTAGAGGAATCATTTTGTTCTCAGTTTGGAAAACCAGGTTATAACCAGAAAGTTGACTGGTATCATTTACATTTGAGTCTTTGCAAGTGCGTCCCAAATAGTTACAACCGTGAAAATAGCATGCATGTGATACGACTGGAACAAGTGGCAACTGGCAAGTGCTACAACTTGCTTATACCAGGGTAACTCGGCTTGTCCTTGTGGCACACACATGCCCGCTTTGCTTACAATTTACTCGTCCGAACCCAGGCGAGAGGGAGAGTGTTGGCGCAAGGATGTGTCTGATGTTCTAAAGCTTCTGTCCTCCCGTGATTCCGTGAAGACTCCCAAGAAGACTCCCTTACCCTCTACATCTTTATAGGGTTAGTTTTGATATAACTTGGTTACATCACAAGCCGGGGGCTTGCTCATGTAGCATAGTATAACTTGTTTTGTTTGTTTTTTAGTTGTGAAAGGATTTGCACCCTAGGAGGGCAGGTTGAACTGTTTTACTGTCGGCTGCCAGAACAAGGGCAGGCTATACCGCCAGCCAGCTATTCGAGTGCACTCGCACGTACGAAGGTATGAACAGTCATAGCATGCAAGTTGAGCCAGGGTTGTTCAGAACAGAGATGCAGAGTTCTCCGGTTCAGAACGCTGCTTCCTCCGTCGCAGACACAACGCCCAAGTGTTTGTTGCATCGGAGTGTGTAACGTGGAGAGGGTCCGGTGACCAGAAGGAAGGGTCGGTTGCGTCCCAGGACACAGGCTATACAATTGGTTGCGTCTCAGGCAGTAGAGATGCGACCTTTTAAGTACCTGGTTAGAGCTTTGAAACCTTAAATAGTCGACTGGGAAAAGGTGGAGAAATTCCTATTCGCAGATCAATTTCCCTTTTACTGCAGTGTTGGATGCCACTGTTACTGCACCATTATATGCTCAACAAATTCTACAGCCCCAAATTGTTGTGGGTGAAGTACATATAGTGTTGGAACGCGTTGGATAGAGCACGGTGTACTGTGCACAATTGTACACAGGTTCCTGTCATATGTTATTACAGCCATGACTTTCGGGTGGGGGGGCTGCGTCGTAGTAGATTGATGAGGGCGGGTTGCACGACAATAGCAGTAGTGCAATGCCAGGGTCAAGCTTGACTGAGCTCGAAGCAAGCTTTGAGGCACCGGTCCCCCACGAGAAATTATAATAATAGCATGAGTCTCAATGAGACTCGAATCAGCTATCATACTGATCAGAACAGATACTACACTTGATTTTAGCCAAAAGGCCGAGAAAGGTAGAAGATATAGGGAGCACCGAAGATCATGATCCAGGCGAGGTGTCGGTGCGCGCAACGGAACGATGGTGGGCGAATCACTGCCGATGAAACTCTGGAGTCTGGACTGGGTGCTCCTCAAGATCTGGGGCGAGGGCCGGCGCTGCCTTCATGAAGGTTGAGCTCGAAGTTTGGATCAGCAGTTGCAGCGCACTTGCCATCACGCACCAAGCACACCAAGAGCATCTAGCGATAGCATCTATGCATGTAGGTTTAGCTGTTCATATACGTGCTGGGGAGGGGGGGGGTAAGAGTTCGATACATCCATTTGCTCTGGACGTGGGCGAGGATCGCTGTTGTAACGATCCGATGGAGGCGGGGAGCTGAGGAGAAGCTGTGACAAGCTGGAACAAACTCGCACCATCGCAATTTGCAGCTTGTTTTTCGCGATTGCAAGACAGCAATCGAGAGCTGCCAAGTCTGCGAGAAACTGAACTTAGACCTTAACCAGCAAACCCGAGCTAGCTGATGCACACCATGACCGTTATTGTTTCAACGCCCGGCTCCTCCTCCGTCACTGTGTCGATTAAGTCTACTCACAATCTGACACGATCCAGAATATATTGATACCGATCATTCTATCTTACTAACTTTTCCTTGGAGCAATGACGAACGCCCCAACTAGTCACGGTATCATCAGCGGCTTCCAAGAAACAATGATCTCGATACATAGCATTGTCCCATCCACAGCTTTATCCAGTTCGATTTGGCGACAACTCATCCGAGGCTACTCTTGCAATTTCGCAAAATCCCCTGCAGTTGACTGAATTCGCATTGCGTACTTGCACTCGAGGGTTTTAGCAGTTTGAAGCTCGACATCTTTTATAGCGGCTTGTGCATTGATTATCTTGGATTTCTTCTGACGCCAGAACAATCGCACTTGGTGCGCAAGGACAAATCGTAAGCAAGTCAACACACAGCAGCCATGCAAGCGTCTCGTGTTTCCGCCCTGTTGCTGGTAAGGATCGCGAATATTAATTGTTGTGTTTAATTGTGCAGCACAAGAATTGAGACTGCCAGAGAGAATATAGCAAACAAAAAAGAATTCACGAATGTGTCTATTGCTTTCGCGATTTTCTGTTGCTCTACTGAAGATGATTAGATGTCGAGCAGTTTTGAAGTCACATAACCATTTGGCTTCTGATTTTCTTTTTTTCTTTCCCGCATTTTGTGTTGCTCTGCTGAAGATAATTGTATGTCGAGCAGCCTTGCAGTCATACAACCATTTTGCTTCTAATTTTTTGTTGTTGCTTTCGCGTTTTTTCTGTTGCTCTGTTGAAAACGATTTTTATTGAGCAGCCATGTAGTCACATAACCATTTTGCTTCTGATTTTTCTTTTTTCTCTCAAGTATTTTTTGTTGCTCTGCTGAAGATGAAAAGATGTCGAGTAGCCTTGTAGTCATAGAACCATTTTGCCTCCGGTGTTTTCTTATTTATTTCACGCATTTCAGCAGGATTCAGCTTCGATTGGTGTATCTTTTTCGCAAAAAGCAGGGAGTTCCATAGGCTCCTTAATTTTCTTTTCTTCGCCTTCTCGGCCCGAGGAAGTGAATACAATTATAATTGGGGAGCTTATACTGATCGTGTGAGAAATTTGAACTGCATGCAAATTTGAACTGCAACATGGGAACAAATGTAAACGTAGTTGCTGGGGTGTTCGATTGTCCATAGGGTAAAAGAGAAATATTACAATGGCCACTTATCCTGGCAGTGGAATCACCACCGCCCCCAAGGGAACGGACTCGAGACATTCACTGTCTTCCGGCAGTGAGGCTCGAACTCCCGCAGGCGTAAGCTGTACCTGCGGTGTCTGGAACATACAGCCCTCCAGACTGGAGGGTATTGTCCGACAGTGCGACAATATCCAGGAGTCTATGCTTGGCATGAGCCCGTTTTGACGCATTGCCCAGTCTGGAGGGCGGTATGGTCCAGACCCGGTCGTTAAGGCTTCGGCGACTGGAATTCGAGCCCCGCTGCCGGAAGACGGCGGGTGGTTTCTAGAGTCCGACTTTAGGGCGGTGTTGTTTCACTGTTAGTACATGAGCCCCTTGTAATCTTTGACGCATGGCTCAATGGTAGAGGTCGATGAACGAAGAAAGTGCCGGGTTCGAATCACTAAGGATGCGCTTCAGTGTTTGCTGTCGCTGTCAACCGCCATGGTAGCTTTGTCCAGGTGAAGTAGCAGCCCGTTCCCTACCGTCGTAAGACAGGGATCCCTTAATGCCACGCCCCACCAGGCGTTATCATTACTTCATCACTTGACGATATATACGTGGTTGCATGATGGATTTATGGGCTCAGGAGTGTGGGAAATAGTGAGGGAAATATCCAGGAGCACATGCTTCACATAAGTCGAACCGCCTAATCGTTTTTTCTTCTTCTTTTACCCCAGGAAGTGGGACACACAAAACGTACTACCGGTATAAGCAGTCGATCATGTGGCATACGGCACGTAACTCTAAAAGAACTAACTATAAAAAACTAACTGGAAAAAACTAACAATACAAAACTATTTCGGTACCTAAATATAAACTTATTCTAAAAACAGTACTACCTAACCAGGCCTAACTTTAAAACTACTACCTAACTCTAACCTAACTCTAACCTAACTCTAAAAAAACTCAACATTTATTAAGCACTGAAGCTGCGCTGAATGTCAAACCCTGATTAAACCCTGATACGCAGATACTGGCGTCCTGCCTACTGGGGACTGGATCTTCTCAAGGTAATTTACCCCAATATTAAATTGTATGTATGTATGTATGTATGTATGTATGTTACAGTCCGGGGGTAGGCCAAATAGGCGAAAGGGACTTGCCCAATATCATCCCAGATGAGATGATTTAATGATATTGTAGAATTAAATGATCACTGTAGCACGAACTCAGGGCCCTTGTCAGTAAACCGATTGTTTGGAGTTCAGTTCAACAATGCTTTTTTTCTTTTCAAGCCTTTCCGAAGTCCTGCCTACTGGACACTGGATCTTCTGAAGGTAATATAACCCAAATAGGCTGTAGGGAATTGCCCAATCTATATATCAGGAGGGGCTAAGTATGTATGTATGTATGTATGTATGTATGTATGTATGTATGTATGTATGTATGTATGTATGTATGTATGTATGTATGTATGTATGTATGTATGTATGTATGTATGTATGTATGTATGTATGTATGTATGTATGTATGTATGTATGTATGTATGTATGTATGTATGTATGTATGTATGTATGTATGTTACAGTCCAGGGGTAGGCCAAATAGGCTGAAGGGACTTGCCCAACCTATACATCAGGAGGGGCTAAGTATGTATTTATGTTACAGTCCAAGGGTAGGCCAAATAGGCTAAAGGGACTTGCCCAACCTTGGGCTTCAAAAGAAAACGCATTGATGAACTGAACCATGCATGCCTGTTACATACATTCATACATTGTTAACAGAAGTAATGATAACGCCTGGTGGGGCGTGGTGTTAAGGGAGCCCATCGTACGCGGGTGGGGAGTGGTCTCTTACCTCAATTGGACAAGCTACCATCGCGGTTGACGACGACCTGCAACGCCAAGAGCGACCGAAGGGGGAGTCGAACCCCCGACCCTTCGTCCTCCAGCAATCTGGTCTACCACTAGACCATTGTATATCACTGAGAGGGGCTACATTGTTAACAAGAGAGTCAGGAGTCAGGTCCAGGGTACTTCCAAGCGCGCGCTCTTGCGCGCTGGCGCACTGCCTTTTTGAGCCCCACTGCGCGTCTTGCGCAGTTTTTTTCAACCCCCTGTGGGCGCAGCAATCAATTTTTGCGCTTTTTGCACTACAAAGCGCAGTTTTTTTTGTTTCAAGTGCGCTAGAGCGCTGGCCAATTTGGTCAATGGAAGTTCCCAGGGCGGGAGTATTCAAGCCAGTACATCTAGTCCAGTCAGTTCATCCAGGCTGCAACCATCCCAATATTACTTGGGCTGAACTGTTACCGTACCAAGCAATCCAGCAAATGCGCAGAGCGGAAACTCAGTTCCAAACTTGGAGCGGAAGGACAGACAGGCAGTCTACAGCTAAACGCTGACATGCATCATACCATTGACTCCGCCGATCACATCTAATCCTTTGAGCCTAGGGATAGTGTAAGGAGACCCACCCTTTTAGGGAAAAAACCCGCTTGTAAAAAATACAAGTAGTCTTGAAACGGTAGCTTTAGGTGCACATCACATCTAATCCTTTGAGCCTAGGGATAGTGTAAGGAGACCCACCCTTTTAGGGAAAAAACCCTCTTGTAAAAAATACAATTAGTCTTGAAACGGTAGCTTTAGGTGCACATCACATCTAATCCTTTGAGCCTAGGGATAGTGTAAGGAGACCCACCCTTATAGGGAAAAACCTGCTTGTAAAAAATACAATTAGTCTTGAAACGGTAGCTTTAGGTGCACATCACATCTAATCCTTTGAGCCTAGGGATAGTATTATAGTATGGGGAGACCCACCCATTGAGGCAAAAATCATAATTTGAAAAAAATGCCAATTCAGCTGAAACGTTCACCTGGACGAGTACCATATAACAATTCAAACTCAAAATCAGAATCAAAAATTTCACCATATGCGCAGGCTGTGCTACTCCATTCCCTCGGAACAACCATAAAACAATTAAAATTGAAATTCAAAATCAAACATTGGACCATACACGCAGTCTTGGCTCCTCCATTCCCTCAGCTGTTTGGCAGTCTCCCCCCTGTAGCAATTCAAATTCAAAATCAAAATTGTCACCATACACACAGGCTTTGCTCCTTCATTCCCTCGGAACAACCATATAACAATTCAAATTCAAAATCAGAATCAAACATTTCACCATATGCGCAGGCTTTGATCCTCCATTCCCTCAGAATAACCATATGATAATTCAAATTCAAATTCAAAATCAAAAATTTCACCATACACGCAGTCTTCGCTCCTCCATTCCCTCAGCTGATTGGCAGTCTACCCTTTCCTCTTGGAGGAGCTCCCATGCGAATGGATCTGAACGCTATCATCACTGATGCACTGTCCATCTTGCCTGTCACCCCTGGTGATCCTCTTCCTGATGATGTCATTGCGTTCCTGTTAGACCCAAAGCAGACTAAGGTAATTTTTCTAGTGTTTGTCCTGGGTTGCCGTGTTTTACCGGTAATAAAAAATCAGTTTAGGGAAAAGTGGAATAAAAGCGTCATATATTTATCAAATCGCATGGGATTTTTTACAGCGTCAACTTAAAGGAGACCCAAATCAGACCAAGGTTGGTTGTTTTAACAAAGCCAGCTCAGACCAAGGTTGGTTGTTTTAATCGGCCCACATCAGACCAAGTTTATTTTTCTTAACAGACCCAGATTAGACCAAGGATGGTTATTTAACAGAGCCAGCTCAGACCAAGGTTGGTTGTTTCAATAGACCCAGACCAGACCAAGGTAAGTTTTTTGAACAGGCCCAGATCAAACCAAGTTTATTTTTCTTAACAGACCCAGATTAGACCAAGGATGGTTGTTTTAACAGATCCAGCTCAGACCAAGGTTGGTTATTTAACAGAGCCAGATCAGACCAAGGATGGTTGTTTTAACTGAGCCAGATCAGACCAAGGTTGGTTGTTTAATAGACCCAAATCAGACCAATGTTGGTTATTTAACAGAGCCAGCTCAGACCAAGGTTGGTTGTTTCAATAAACCCAGACCAGACCAAGGTAAGTTTTTTGAACAGGCCCAGATCAAACCAAGCTTCTTTTTCTTATTAGACCCAGATCAGACCAAGCTTGGTTATTTTAACAGATCCCAGGTCAGACCAAGTTTGGTTGTTTTAATAGACCCAGGTCAGACCAAGTTTGGTTGTTGTAATAGACCCAGCTCAGACCTAGGTTGGTTATTTTAGTAGACCCAGCTCAGACCGAGGTTAGTTTTCCTAGATAGATTGCAGTCAAGCTGCGGTTAATTCACAACGTACGTGTTTGCGTGACCATGCCCCAAATCACGCACATCTCAGCGGGTGCCTTTATGTGTGTATGATTCAAGCGGCATGCATATTTTCAGTCCAGCAGGGCACCATGATAATGAAGCCGTCATCGTCATTGTCATCGTTATCGTCATCGTCATCGTCATCGTCCTGATCTTCATCACCGTCACCATGGTCGTTGTCGTCATTGTCCTCCTCCTCCTTTTCCTCATTATCATCATCATCATCATCATCATCATCATCATCATCATCATCATCATCATCATCACCATCATTGTCATCTTCATCATTGTCGTCATATTCATCATCATTGTCGTCATATTCATCATCATTGTCCTCACCATCCTCCTCCTCCTCCTCCTCCTCCTCCTCCTCCTCCTCCTCATTATCTTCATCAAAACAATCATCATCAACATCATCATCATCATCTATTCAGATAGCCTCATTTTTTTACGATCATGATTTTTGCCTCGAGTCTTCCTATGCTAGCACTACAATCGGAGTGACCCGAGTCTCCAATTGTTCAGAAGGCTGGCACTGGATAATTAGGAATATGATGTGGCATTGTGTCGTGTCGCGTCGTTTCGTGTCGTGTCGTGTCGTGTGGAGGCGAGGCGAGGCGAGGCGAGGCACCATCTTCCAACGTATCCCTGTGCAAACAATACATACATGCACACTTCCAGAAGGCCATTCTGGGTGCTAGCAAGACGGCCCTAAGCTCTACTGGCAGCGTCCTGTCTGTCGTATCACGCCACGCCACGCCACGTCATGTCATGTCATGGTCATGTCTGACAACAGTCTAACTGACACCCATGCTCAATAACACCTACCAATGACACCTACAGGAGGCCATTCTGGGTGCGGTCAAGAAGGCCCTAAGCTCTACTGGCGGCATCCTGTCTGTTGTGTCACACAACGTCACACCGCGTTACGTCAAATTACGTCATGTCATGGTCATGTCTCACCACCGTCTAACCGACACCCATGCACAATAACACCAACCACATGCGCAGTTCCATAAAGCCATTCTGGGTGTGATCATGGAGGTATTCAGCTGTATTGGCAGCACCTGTTCTGTTGTAGCACGTCACATCACGTCACATCACGTCATATCTCACCACTGCCCAACTGATCCACGTGCACAAAAATACCAACCACATGCGCAGTTCCATAAGGCCATTCTGGGTGTGATCAAGGAGGTATTCGGCTGCATTGGCAGCACCTGTTCTGTTGTAGCACGTCACATCACGTCATGTCATGGTCATATCTCACCACCGCCCAACTGATCCACGTGCACGGAAACACCTACCATACAGATGCGCAGTTCCATAAGGCCATTCTGGGTGTGATCAAGGAGGTGCTCGGCTCTACTGGCGGCGTCTTGTCTGTTGTGTCATACCACGTCACAACACGTCACGTCATGTCCTAGTCGTGTTCACCACCGTCCAACTGATCCCCATGCACATGCCAGTAGAGCTTATCACCTACCATGCATATGCCCAGTTCCAGAAGGCCTTTGTAGGAGTGATCAAGGAGGTCTTAAGCTGCACTAGTGGCATCTTGTCTGTCGTGTCACATTACATCATGCCATGTCATCTCATGGTCATGTCTCACCACTGTCCAACTGATCCCCATGCTCAACAAAACCTATCATACGTATGTGCAGTTCCAGAAGGCCATTCTGGGACTGATCATGGAGGTCTTCGGCTCTACTGGCAGCGTCTTATCTGTCATGTCAAGTCACATCACATCATGCCATGGTCAAGTCACATCACCGTCCAACTGATCCCCATGCACAACAACACCTACCATACCTGTGTGCAGTTCCAGAAGGCCATTCTGGGACTGATCAAGGAGATCTTCGACTCTACTGGCAGCATCTTGTCTGTGGTGTCATGTCACATCACGTCCTGTCATGGTCATGTTTCATCACCGTCCAACTGATCCCCATGCACAATACATACTAGCGAGCATCTTATCTTATATAGCATATGATGCCGGCAGTCTGACTAGGCTAAATTCACAATTTATATGCAAATATCATATGATGCAATTTGTATGGTACTGTATCATAATCGCCTTTGGTCAACATCATATGATATGCCGGTCCCTGACCATATGCGCAGTTCCAGAAGGCCATTCTGGGATTGATCAAGGAGATCTTCGGCTCCACTGGTAGCGTCTTGTCTGTCGTGTCAAGTCACATCACTTCCTGTCATGGTCATGTTTCATCACCGTCCAACTGATCCCCATGCACAACAACACCTACCACACACATGCGCAGTTCCAGAAGGCCATTCTGGGTGTGATCAAGGATTCCCTTAGCTCATCAGGTGGCATCTTGTCTGTCGTGTCATCCAGTCTTGGAATGATATCCTCTGACATCAGTCTTCGCATCTCTGCGTACAAGGCCGTAGCAGATCCTATTCAGGTTGGCCTGGAGGCCCAAATATTTGCATTGGTGAGTGGCGCTGAGATCATCCCTGGCTGGCTGGCTGGCTGGCCTATCATTAGTTTTATTTTGCCTGGCCTCATAATTCAAATATGAAAAAACTCGAGGGGCGTGGTGTTAAGAGGGCCCTTCCGTACGCCGAAGCTGGGGAAAGTCACCATGGCAGGCATAGTAACATTTACGAACATAAGGGTATGTAACCTTGAAAAGCTATAAAAAGCTAAAAAACTGTCCCTGGAGGAAAACCCTAAACCCATAAAGCTTGAAAACAAACTTTCAGATTTGAAAAAACATCCCTCGGCTGGGGAAAGTCACCATGGCTTGAAATGAGTACACGTTTGAATGTTTGTGTTTAATTTTTGATTGTTTTGATTACGTTTGCTTTTTTGCTGGTAATTGATTTTGCTGCTGAAGACGGCGAGCAGCCAAATTGCTGGCTGGAGCTATGTAACCAATTTCAAGTTTCTCTGTTTTTGTTGTGCGACGTGTCGCCATTCCGTCACTGCATGGCGATGCATGGGGCCGGCTAAACTAGTCAGAAATGCACCCTGAACCCAGTGGGCTATAACCTATATAGTGACAACATGCATGAGGAGGTGCATAACTGCTTCGTGTATTCTGTTGCAGTGCCTGACCTTGTTTGCAACTTCAATGTATGTGTGTACTACATTTTGTGCACAAACTATATGGTGACAACATGAATGAGGAGGTGCATAACTGCTATGTGCATTCCATTGCACTGCCTGATCTTGTTTTTAACTTTAATGTATGTATGTACTATATGTTGTGTAGAAACTATATGGTGAGTAGAGGAAGGAGGAGGTGCATACCTGCTTTGTGCATTCTGATGCAATGCCTGACCTTGTTTGCAACTTAAATGTTTGTACGTACTCTATGTTGTGCAGAAGCTGTATGATGACTACAGGAAGGAGAGTGACGGGCTGTTTGAGGAATGGTGGGTTGGTGCCTCTGTACCCTAGTCCTTCCGTCTGTCTGCCGGCCTGCCTGTCGGCCTGTCTGGCTGCCTGTCTGCCTGTTCGCCTGCTTGTCCACCTGCCTGTCTGCTTCTCTATATATGAATCTGATTGACTGTCTGTTTGTGTGTTTGTTTATGTATCTGTCTGCATACCTGCCTGCCTGCCTGCCTGCCTGCCCGCCTGCCCGCCCGCCCGCCTCTCTTTGAAATCTGATTTCTTTCTACCCACGCATGAATCGGCAGGTCTGACAACTTGGGTCGTTGGTCAGACATTGTTGCGAAATTCAACAGCACCAGGTGAGTACTAAACAGTATGTACTGCGAGAGAATGTGACACAATGTGTGGGGAATCATGTGAGTGCCACACTTCACAATATAACTCTTGAATCCACCATTATCTTTGCTGCTACTGCTGCTGCTGCTGCTGCTGACCTCAAGTAGTTGCGTTTAGTGGCATCCATTAAATCATTACGTGATATGTCATATATCACAGTATTTCTTTACTGCTGATCAATTTAATAGGAGCTATGTTATCTTCTTATCCCCCATCCCTCAAAAGCTCACTCTCATATAAGTACAAATATCAGACACGTTAATTGTATGCTTATTCATTTAAAAGGTGCTATCCCATACCTCCCACTCACATCCAAAAGAGTACATCTTGGATGTGAGTGGGATGTGGACATGTCACTCACCTCCCCAATCGCAGGCCAGTGCTCGACAGCATCACTGCTAGCCTTGTTTGTCTACTTCTTCATTTAGTAGGAACTGTCTCATCCCCCACACTCTCATCCAAGGTCAGTTATCAAACGCATTCCTCGTGTACCCGATTGCAATCCAGTGCTCGACAGCACCATTGCAAGCCTTCTTTCTATACTTATTGATTTAGTAGGAACTATCTCATCCCAGACTCTCTCGTCCAAGTGCACGTATTAGACACGTCAATCACCTCCCCAATTGCAGTAAAGTGCTCAACAGCATCATTACAAGCCTTGTTTGCGTACTTATTCATTAAATAGGAGCTATTTCATTCCACACACTCCCGTCCAAGTGCACATATTAGACGCATTCCTCACCTCCCCAATTGCAATTCAGTGCTAGACAGCATCACTGCTAGCCTTGTTAGTATGCGTATTCATTCAGTATGTACTATCTAGTCCCACACACTCTCATCCAAGGTCAGATATCAAACGCATTCCTCACGTCCCCAATTGTAGTCCAGCGCGTGACAGCATCACTGGGAGCCTAGTTTCTATACTTGTTCATTTGGGAGGTACCATCCCATACCTCCAACTCACATCCAAGAGCACATCTTAGACACGTCACTCACCTCCCCACTTGCAGTCCAGTGCTCGACAGCATCACAGCTAGACTTGTTTGTATGTGTATTCATTTAGTATGAACTGTCTCATCCCCCACACTCTCGTCCAAGTGCAGATATCAAAAGCGTTTTCTCACCTACCCAATTGTAGCCCAGCTCGTGACAGCATCATTGCTAGCTTAGTTTGTATACTTATTCATTTAGAAGGAACTGTCTCGTCCCCCACACTCTCATCCAAGTGCAGATATCAAACGCATTCCTCGTGTACCCAACAGAAGTCCACTGCTCAACAGCATCACTGCTAGCCTTGTTCGTATACTTATTCATTTAAAAGCTACTATCACATACCTCCCACTCACATCCAAGTGCACATCTTAAACGCATTCCTTGTGTGCCCAATTGCAGTAAAGTGCTCAACAGCATCCCTGCTAGCCTTGTTTGCATACTTGTTCATTTATTAGGCACTATCTCAAACCTCCAGGTTTGGGGGGTTAGGGTTTAAACCATAAAACTTAAACCCTAAAATCTTATCCGATTTCTCATCTCAGACGTGTCCCTCACCCACCCGATTGCAGACCAGTGCTTAAACCCTAAAACCTAAACCCTGAACTCTACCTAATTGCAGACCAGTGCTTAAACCATAAACCCCAAACCCTGAACTCTACCCGATTGCAGACCAGTGTTTCAACCATAAACCCTAGACCATAAACTCTCCCCAATTGCCAACCAGTGCTTAAACCACAAACCCTAAACCCTAAACTGTACCCAATTGCAGACCAGTGCTCGACGGCATCAGTTCAAGCATTGGCAATAGTGAGTCCCAATTCATATCACGTCGCCTCAGTTGTTGTTGTTGGTGGTGGTGGTGGTGCTGGTGGTGTTACGACTATCACGTCGTCGTCGTTGGTGGTGGTAGTGGTGGTGGTGGTGGTGGTGGTGGTGGTGGTGGTGGTACTACTATCACATCGTCGTCTTTGTTGTTGTTGTTGTTGTTGTTGTTGTTGTTGTTGTTGTTTTTGTTGTTGCTGTTGCTGCTGCTGCTGCTGCTGCTGCTGCTGCTGCTGCTGCTGCTGCTGCTGCTGCTGCTGCTGCTGTTGCTGTTGCTGTTGCTGTTGCTGTTGCTGTTGCTGTTGTTGTTTTTGTTGTTGTTGTCAATGTTGTCAATGTTGTCGTTGTAAATGTTGTTTTTCTTCCTCTTGTTTTTGTTCTTGCAGTCCAGGGGTAGCCAACTAGGCTAAATGGACTTGTCACATTGCCTCAATGAGGATGGCTGTAGAAGCTGCACACTCCCCTCTGTCCATACGGGCCAGTGTATGGACTGTATGCGCAGAAATATATCAAATATACTTGGATGAAGAAAGCTTTGAATTCTAATGTTACTGCCGAAGACGGTGAGTAGTGTGTCTGTCTATGTCTGTATGTCTGTGCATGTGTGTCTGTGTCTATGTCTGTCTGTGTCTGTGCATGTGCATGTGTCTGTGCATTTTTATGTGCATGTGTATGTGCATGTGCATGTGTCTGTGCATCTGTCTGTGCCTGTGCATGCGTCTGTATGCGCGTCTTTGTCTGTGTACGCGTGTCTGTGTCTGCTTCTGTGTCTGTGTCTGTGTCTGTCTGTATGTTTATGTGTACGAGTACGTGTGTATATGAAAATATGCCAGCATATTGCATGTACGTAAATGCCTGCGTCTACATACCATAACAATAGCAATAAGCCAATAACACATGAAACCATTTAGTATCACACCATGTTATAAAATACCCGCCCTACCATATACGTGTATGTTGCAGTCCAGGCTTAGCCAGATGTGCAATAGGTACAACTGTATGATAGGTACAACTGTATGATACATGAAGAGGTACCAACCAACCAACAAACAAAAAACCAACCAACTAACTAACTAACTAACTAACTAACTAACTAACTAACTAACTAACTAACTAACTAATTAACTAACTAAGTAAGTAACTAACTAACTAACTAAGTAACTAACTAACAAACTAACTAACTAACAAACTAACTAACTAACTAACTAACTAGCAAACAAACAAACAAACAAACAAACAAACAAACAAACAAACAAACAAACAAACAAACAAACAAACAAACAAACAAACAAACAAACAAACAAACCTGCTGATGCATACTATCCTCTGTTGTTGTTTGGGTTTCAGTACATCAATGCGCTTTCTTTTTAAGCCTTTCCTATCACGTTTGGGCAAGTCCCTTTAGCCTATTTGGCCTACCCCTGGACTGTAACGTACATACACGCATACATGTATGCCTCAATCTTATATTCCCACGACCAACCAAATCATAGATACAGAGGATTCAGTTTGAGTTGCCACTCCTACAAAAGAGTGAACCCTAACCATACATCCATACTATTGTCCCTTCAGGGGCGCTCCTCGCTCAGGTGAACCCTAAACCCTAACCATACATACATACTATTGTCCCTTCAGGGGCGCTCCTCGCTCAGGTGAACCCTAAACCCTAAACCCGGAACTATAAACCCTAAACATACGTACACACTGTTGTCCCTTCAGGGGCGCTCCTTGCTCAGGTGAATGGTCTGATTGGGAACATGGAAGGTGTCACCCGGCAGGTTACAACACTCAGGGACACGTTTGGTGCCAAGAAGTGATTACCTAGAGTGGCATAACACGGGGGACAATATATATGGCCACGGTGCATGGTCACATCAGTCAGGGGCAGCTTTGGTGCCAAGAAGTTACCACCCCTGGAATGGCATGAGACGGGGGGAAATATATTTGGCCGAGGTGCATGGCCACATCAGTCAGGGGCAGCTTTGGTGACAAGAAGTGACCATCGATGGAGTGGCATGAGACGGGGGGAAATATATTTGGCCGAGGTGCATGGCCACATCAGTCAGGGGCAGCTTTGGTGACAAGAAGTGACCATCGATGGAGTGGCATGAGACGGGGGGAAATATATTTGGCCGAGGTGCATGGCCACATCAGTCAGGGGCAGCTTTGGTGACAAGAAGTCATCATAACTGGAGTGGCACTTGAACTTGAACTTGGTTACATAGATTCAGCTAGCAATTTGGCTGCTAGCCATCTTAGGCGGTAAAACAAAACAACAATGATATGCATTTGACAACTAACACATAGTAATAAAGAATGATATGCATTTGACAACTTAGACACAATAATGTAGAATGACCACGGCCAGCTAGTTGCAGTCAACCTATGGGCTGGTACAAGTTTGTATTTAATATGTAAGTATTTATTGTATTTATATATATTTAATATAAAAGTATTTAAATATAGAAGTATATATTGTATTTAATACAAGTTTATATTTAATATAAGCTATGAGGCTGTAGTCTGTAGTTGACGCATGTGGCAGGAGATCACCTCCTGGGGTGAAATTCCGTTCACAAATTAAAAATGCAAAAATGTAAAGCAATGAGTCGTTATCAGATCCCACCTCACCTCGCCGATGATTAAATACGTACACATGTATGTTTTTGCTTTGTGGGTGCTTTTTCTTTTTGTTTAAAGCACAGAGTCTCATACACCCTCGCGGTGTCAAGTAGACTTTAACATGTAATGTAATGTAATGTAATGTACAAGTTGAGGTGCAAGTAAATACGTACACATGTACAAGTTGAGGTGCAAGTAAATACGTACACATGTACAAGTTGAGGTGCAAGTAAATACGTACACATGTACAAGTTGAGGTGCAAGTAAATACGTACACATGTACAAGTTGAGGTGCAAGTAAATACGTACACATGTACAAGTTGAGGTGCAAGTAAATACGTACACATGTACAAGTTGAGGTGCAAGTAAATACGTACACATGTACAAGTTGAGGTGCAAGTACCAAGTACAGATATAGAAATATACAGATGTACATATATAATACAGATGCGGTGAATGTACGCCTGTGTCAATGATAGTAGACTGAGTGCTTGCACACTTGAACTTGGACTTGTTTACATGGACTTGGTAAGCTCGCCGTCTTCGGCAGTAAAATTCATTACCAGGGGAAATGTATGTGTGCTTGCACACGACATATTCGTTCTTGAGGCACCGGAGGGGGTGGTAGAAAAGATGGTGGGGACGGTGATGTGCTGGTGGAGGAGAAGCCACAAGGGAACTGGACAGTTTTCCTGTCTTGCTTGTTAGTTGTTATTATTGTAGTTTCTTTTTTGAGAAGGGACCACCCCAATACAAATGTCCGTCCGTCCGCTCGTCCGTTAGTTAGTTTCAGATTTCATAAAAGAACAACAAACAACTTGAACATTACCGGTATATATCTTACCACTCATACTTATTTACACCAGACAGACCCTTATTACATTACATTACATTACATGTTAAAGTCTACTTGACACCGCGAGGGTGTATGAGACTCTGTGCTTTAAACAAAAAGAAAAAGCACCCACAAAGCAAAAAACCCCATTACATCAGGGGTGTGTCGAGGACAAACAAACCAAGCTCCCAACCACCTTATAAGAGCACATATGAGTCGCATGTGGGCACAGCCTCTTCGAAGGGTGAATAAGTTAAGGTTTTTAGTACAACTGGTCGACTTGAAGTACCATGGATGGAAATTCAACAACCGTAAGTCGAAAAGCAGCTACCATGTCTACAATGTCTACCATGGGACACAAATCTGTTACATTAGGCGACAAGTCGAAATTCAGCTATTAAATTGAAATTGAAATTGTTACATCCGTGTAATACAGTAACTCACAAGACGTGAAGTTAAGGACACCATAGCGTAAGCCGGAGCTAGCTATAGTCACCGTAGGACCACCACATTGAAGAGGAGCTATTATATGTATGTGTATGTTACAGTCTAGGGGGAGGGCTGAAAGGCTAAAGGGACTTGCCGAACCGTGACAGGAAGGGCTAAACAGAAAAGGCATATATCGGAATTTATCTGGCATTTCATGTTAGAATGTCCGCTATAAGCAGAGGATAGATTTCGTTTTTAGAAAATGAAATTGTACCTGAATTGGTGGATAAAACTCCAGTTATGAAGCTGGTCATGAATCCTGATTCCTTTGAAGGCTGGAAATACTCAATACAATTTATAAAAATATGCGATAATAATCGCACAATTAAATTATCATCCTAGATGAGATGATGATTTAATTATATTGTATAATTAAATGATCACTGTAGCACGAACTCAGGGCCCCCGTCGGTAAAACGATTGCTTGGGGTTCAGTTCATCAGTGCTTTTTATTTTTAAGCCCTTCCTATCACGGTTGGGCAAGTCCCTTTATCCTAACCCTGGACTGTAAGATACATACATACATACATAAATACACACTGGCAAAAAAGTTGAAGTTCCCTGAATCTATCAGGCAACAGGAACATTTGGAGTCCAGTAGGGCACTTGGACCTGAACTTGTTTACATAGCTTCAGCCAGCAATTTGGCTGCTCGCCGTCTTCGGCAGTACAACTAAATTTATCAGGAAAAAGTGTCCAGTAGGGAACCAGGTCAGGGCGGTGTAGCTATCATCATATGTCGAAAGTCAGATACCTTTCGCCAAATTCGACTACAATAGGTTGAAATTCATCTACCATACGTCCCCTTGAACCCATCAGGCTGCGGGGAAATTTGGAGCCCAGTAGGGCACCAGGGCAAGGCAACTATATAAATTTAGGCCAAAATCCAGCTACCGAACGTAGGTTAAAACTTAGCGTCCATAAGTCTGGCCATAGATAAATATGATAATCCAGTCATACATTAATAAACTAATAATTACAGCAATCCAGTAATAATGACAATCCAGTCGTCCATTCTTCTCATTCCCCTGCATCCTTGCGTATGCACACTAAACACTGCTCGCCGGTTCAGGTAGCTACCAGCAGCAGCTTCTAGGCAGCTCCTGTGGCTTGCTATCCAGTCAAACCTACATTAATGACGTGCATTTGGGAGCTGACACTTTCAGCGGTCTAGAAGGGCTGAAATATTTGGGTGTAGCCCAATGGCTGGTTAAGGGAGCTGCCTGGATGCTGCTGCTGCCAGATCAAGCCTGTAATTGCCAGACCAAGCCTGTGGCTGCCGGATCAAGCCTGTGGCTGCCAGATCAAGCCTGTGATTGCCAGATCAAGCCTGTGGCTGCCCGATCAAGCCTGTGATTGCCAGATCAAGCCTGTGGCTGCCGGATCAAGCCTGTGGCTGCCAGATCAAGCCAGTGATTGCCAGATCAAGCCTGTGGCTGCCGGATCAAGCCTGTGGCTGCCAGATCAAGCCTGTGATTGCCAGATCAAGCCTGTGGCTGCCGGATCAAGCCTGTGGCTGCCAGATCAAGCCTGTGATTGCCAGATCAAGCCTGTGGCTGCCGGATCAAGCCTGTGGCTGCCAGATCAAGCCTGTGATTGCCAGATCAAGCCTGTGGCTGCCGGATCAAGCCTGTGGCTGCCAGATCAAGCCTGTGATTGCCAGATCAAGCCTGTGGCTGCCGGATCAAGCCTGTGGCTGCCAGATCAAGCCTGTGATTGCCAGATCAAGCCTGTGGCTGCCCGATCAAGCCTGTGGCTGCCAGATCAAGCCTGTGATTGCCAGATCAAGCCTGTGGCTGCCGGATCAAGCCTGTGGCTGCCAGATCAAGCCTGTGATTGCCAGATCAAGCCTGTGGCTTCCAGATCAAGCCTGTGACTGCCATATATGCACCAATATCACTCCAATGCACTCCCAACACCGCTGAAATCAGCCCCATTAGCTGCCTCCCGTGCCTTCATCGCCATACACAAGAGCATCAGGGTCGCGGTTCTTGAAGAGCTCGTACACGTTCTTGGAGGCTGTGAGGCCAAGATTGCCAGAGCCTGTCACCATGGGTCCCATTAAAAGCTGCTGTTTCTGCTTTTCAGTCCTGCAAGTGTTGCATCGCATCGAGGGTCGTGTTAATGATTGTTAACAATATTAAGCACGCTAAGGATGGTCATGATATAAATAATTATCATAATAATCATCATCATAATGATAATAATAATAATGATGAATAAATCATGAACCAAAACCATGGGTCCCATAAGATTTTTTTGCTTCTTGGTTCTGTAAGTGTTGCATCGCATCGAGGGTGGTGTTAATGATTGTCAACAATGTTAAGCATGCTGACATTGTAAATGTTGTTAATAATAATGAATAAATAATTTACCAACACTATGGGTCCCATAAGAAGCTTCTGCTTCTCGGTTCTGTAGGAGGAAGGATGGGGAAAGAGATCTGCCTAGAAGCTGCTACTTGTATCCCCCAAAATAAACAGTGCTACAGGACAGACAAATCAAATAGGACAACCGACAATTAAAATACCATAACAAACAAACAATTAAAATACCGTCTAACAAAAATATAAATTAATAGATGAAAACAATATGGACAAATGCGGCTAATTAGGACATCATGCCATCAGTGAAGGCTGCAATACGTATTTCACTTTGCTGGGTCGTTGTACTGCTGATGGAGGTGCACAATGGTACCGCATGGGATGGGATGTTACAACGTGGTATGTTTACCATATATAATCGCGTATATATACATTATATATTTAATCATGTATATAAACCATTTGTAATCATGTACATATAAAGCATATATAATCATGTATATATACCATATATAATCATGTATATAAACCATTTGTAATCATGTATATATACCATACATAATCATGTATATAAACCATATATAATGATGAATATAAACCACATATAATCATGAACATAAACCATATATAATCATGAATATAAACCATACATAATCATGAATATAAACCATATATAATCATTTATATATACCATATATTATCATATATATACCATATATAGTCATGAATATAAACCATATGTAATCATGAATATAAACCATGTATAATCATGAATATAAACCATATATAATCATGAACATAAACCATACCGGTATATAATCATGAATATAAACCATATATAATCATGAATATAAACCATATATAATCATGTATATATAAGCCATATTCCATTCACTCACTTTGTCGGGTCGTCGTACTGGCGGAGGAGGTTCGGTATGCTGAGCCACTTCGCCGCGATGGATGCGGCTTTCTCCTGCACTCGCAAACATGTTATTATATTGTATATCAAGCGTAACATTAGAGTGACAAACATTGTGATGATAAAATGAAATACAGTGTTTGCGAAAGTGTGAAAAGGGTTTGATTGGTGGATGCTGCTTTTTCCTGCACATGGAAATATATGACATGTTATTATATTGTATATCAAGCGTAACATTACAAACGTGCAGGAGGTTGGGTATGCTGAGCCACTTAGCCGCGATGGATGTGGCTTCCTCCTGCACATGCCAATATCAAACATGTTATAATATTGTACATCAAGGAGGAGGTTGGGTATGCTGAGCCACTTAGCCGTGATGGAGGTGGCTTTCTCCTGCGCATGCCAATAGCAAACATTTTATTATATTATGCATCAAGGAGGAGGTTGGGTATGCTGAGCCACTTAGCCGCGATGGAGGTGGCTTTCTCCTGCGCATGCCAATAGCAAACATGTTATTATATTATACATCAAGCGCATCATCAGTGTGTCAAGCATTGTGATGAGAATATGAACAATGTTGCTTGCGGCAATGTGAAAAGGGACGTGAGTGGTGGATGCTGCTTTCTCCTGCACTCGCAGTGTGGACTACACGTCATTAAGGGCAGTGTGTGGAATGTGATGCTAATTTCCAAAGATGCTGCTTGCGGAGAGGAAACTATGGAAAGGGATGAAAGTGGTGTATGCTGCATTCTCCTGCACATGCCAATATTAAATAGTTGCTATTAGGGGCAGTGTGGACAGCATGTCATGAAGGACAGTGTGTGGAATGTGATGCTAATTTCCAGAGATGCTGCTGGTGCACTATGGAAAGGAATGTGACTGGTGGATGCTGCTTTTTCATGTACATGCCAATATCAAACATGTTATTATATTATACAAGCCGGGGGGCCATCAAAACATATGTGGGGAGGCGCAAGCCGTTAATCGTCTCCGATTTGGTCGTAGACCCCGGAACCGTTGAAAAAAGTGAAAAAGTGCCTGGGGGCTGAGATATGGGGGGGTCCCAAAGGGGGGGGGGGGGGGGGGGGGGGGGGGGGGGTCGAGGCCGATCTCAAAATTGGAGGTGGCTTTCTCCTGCACATGCCAATATCAAGCATGTTATTATATTATACGCCAAGCGTAACATTAGTGTGACAAACAATGTGATGTGAATATGAAATATGTTGCTTGCGGCAATGTGAAAAGGGATGTGAGTGGTGGATGCAGCTTTCTCCTGCACATGCCAGTATCACGCATGTTATTATATTGTATAGCAAGCATAACATTAGTGTGACAAACTATGTGATGTGAATATGAAATATGGTGTTTGGGGCAATGTGAAAGGGAGAAAGGAGAAACATTAACTTCAATTAAACCCAAATTTAATCTCAATTTAACTTCATTGTTTCTCCCATACGGCTTTCTCTAAGAATGAAAAGATCACAGTAGCACGAACTCAGAGCCCCCGTCGGTTGATTGTCATTGGGTTCAATTCATCAATACTTTTCTTTTTAGCCCTTCCTGTCACGGTTACGCAAGTCCCCTTAGCCTATTTGGCCTACCCCTGGACTGCAACATACATACTTACATCATTCAGGCCACTTCCAATCCACACCTCCCCCACCGACAACAACACTGAGCCAGCAACACCTCCATTACAGTGTAACTTCAATTTATCTTCAATGTTTCATCTCAGTTCAACGATTAGCTCAATGGCAGAGCTCCTTGAACGAAGTAGGTGCCGGGTTCGAATCCCCACGGGTGCGCTTAAGTGTTCGCGGTCGCTGTCAACCGCCATGGTAGCTTTGTCGAGGTAAAGTAGCAGCCCGTTCCCTACCGCCGTAAGACGGGGCTCCCTTAATACCACGCCCCACCAAGCGGTATCATTACCTTTTCAATGTTTCCCCCAGACGGCTACCTTGTTGGTGAGCCAAGCGCGCCGCCCCCTGAACCCCTCAGGTCTCCGCGCTTTGCGCTCCGCCCTATATCGTGCTACACCACAATCCTGAAATCAGGCTTTAGTCGTAACGTTTGCTTCACAACTGGACCAACAGAAAGCAGTCAAAAAAAAGTGCCCCTCATACAACAGTTCCACCTTGCTCGGACATATATACATACATACATGCATACATACACACATACATAAATACATGCCTACATACACACATCTATATATATGTAAACATACAGAAATGCTTCACCAACAAATTTCTGACCGGCGACTTTTTTGAAATCGGTCGTTCTGGAGTTCACGGTGGCAAATTACGTAATAATGCCCCCCTCCCCCCTTTGTACAAAAACAGGGCCTGGATCATCGCGTATCGCCTTCAATTATCGCAATTTTCAAACTCGAGCAAATTTCGGCCCATTCCCTTCTCTTTTAGATTAGCTTGAGCTAGTCTATAAGCTTTGGGTTCCTCGTCTTTCTTTTCTTTCACTTTACACTTTGTCACTTTTTTTTTTTCCTTTTCCTTGTCGAATCTAGGGTATAGCATCCTTCCTGTCAAGACACTGCCACGTGTTTAAATGGCCTCGAGTTCACAACCAGGTGTTACTAGATGACGCTGGCATTGTCCGAAACCATTGGACCGGCAGGAAGGAATGGCGCATGGGTAGATGTAGACCAGGCGCAAGCGCATGAAGTGATTGGCGAGGTCGGAGTTGAATCTAAATGAGGCTGATAAGGAAGCCTATCTATTTTAGAGTAAGTCGTTACAGTAGGATAACACACGAACAACACGGGACTGGGCGTATTAGTTTTCAGAGAAGATGAAGTCTGGATAGTTTGTTGCGAATAATTGTGCAGTCGCTCCGTACTTCTCTAGTGCCTGCGGCTGCAATTCGCATGCGCTATGCAGTACCTACGAATTAATCGGCAAAAGAAGATCTGAAGGAGCAGGACCTGGCGCATGGTGAAATGATGAGCGAGGAGAGAGATAGACGCAACCTCTCAGCCTCGAGACGTCCCACGACAACCTGCATGCTCCATGAAAACACTGGACGAGGCTGTATAGATTGCCTCGCCATTGATGAAAGAGACGTAACTGTAGGGTTTTACTCGGGAACAAAGGAGAATGAGTACGCATGATGATACGCAGAAATAGTGAAGTCGTGAGATTTTGTTGCGAGTATCTCTTCACTCGTTTCCTACATCTGTAGCGCCTGCGCCTGCAGCTCGCAAGGATAGAAGAAGGCCAAGACCGCACCAGCTCATGGGATCGAGGTGGGTAACAGGCTCCATCAACTCCGCCATTGAAGAAGGGTTAAGTACCAGAATTTTGCTAGGCACGAAGCAAGGTGTTCGCATGATTGGAATTATTGTCGAATTACTAGGTGTTGCGAGTATCTCCCCAAGCACCTGCACCTGCTGCTACGATGCGCCATGCGGCAGCTGAAATTTCGATGAAAGACCGAAGCTGGAATTGAGGCTCCAGCACCTCCACCATTAAACGAGGCTAGAGCAACTCAGACAGAAATGATTCTGCCCGAATGATTGTGCAAGTTCATAGGTTGTTGCTACTATTTTCCCCTCGCTCCCCCACTTATCAAGCGCCTGCGCCTCCAGTAGCATGCGCCATTCGGCACGTAGAAGTTCATAAATTCGCTCGTGCCCAGGTCTTGCCGGTCAACTGGTTTCGGACATTGCCAGCGTTACCTTCTAACCCCCACTCGACACGTGGCACTTGCACCGTTGGCAGACAGTTGGCTTGTGGCATGTCTCCTGTTTCCTGCTTTTCATTAACGGCGAAGCCCCCTCGCGCCCCCCCCCCCCCCCCCCCCCTCCCTGGAAGCTAATCTTCCTCGGCCACTACGTGCCGGCTGTCTTTCTTTCTTTCTTTCACCCTTAACAATGTCGTCAACTTCCTACCGCATCATGATTCAGATGGGAATTCTGATTATTTCAATCCGTCGTCGACTTTCTTTGCTTCTACGCGATGCAAACCAGCGTCGACGATTAGATGAAGCTATCATGCCTGAAAATGAGCGCCTGGCCGCTAACATGACCAGGCGCGAGGCCTATGCTGAAGCTAATGCTGCCCGGCAAGCCGCGCAGGCAGAAGCTCGAGCTGCTAATGCTGCATTTTATCATGCTTTTTTTCTTCGCCTGCAAGCGTTGCCACCATTCATTCCACGCATGCACACTTTGCTATGCCATGGTTGCGTGTATGACAGGGTGGAAGGCCACTGCTGAAGCACAAGAGGAATAGGTGGGGAGAAGAGGTGTGCGACTGTGGATGCAGGGGGAGATGGAGGGGAGCGTCGGCGATGACTGATATCTTGACTGTGTGTAAGGGAGAGGGGGGGGAAGGGGGGAGGGGTTACCCGTTCTGTAACCCAGACCAGACCAGGCCCCATGACCTGGGTGCGGGGGGAGGGTGGCCTCGGGCAATGTACTGGTACATACATCTATCTTATTATTTAAAGTAGCATGGCCGTGATATGGTTTAGCCCTTTTGGCCCAGGCAGTTGGGCTTTTGGTTTCAGTGGTTTCAGTCTCGATTTTTCGTGACCTGTCGCTGACGTGGCCACGGGGGTGGTCCGCCCGTCGGGACGATGGGCTCAGATGCTAGTCTTATTATTTAAAGTAGCATGGCCGTGATATGGTTTAGCCCTTTAGGCCCAAGCAGTTGGGCTTTTGGTTTCAGTGGTTTCGGATCTCGATTTTTCGTGACCTGTCGCCGACGTGGCCACGGGGGTGGTCCGCCCGTCGGGACGACGGGCTCAGATGCTAGTCTTATTATTTAGAGTAGCGTGGCCGTGATATGGTTTAGCCCTTTTGGCCCAGGCAGTTGGGCTTTTGGTTTCAGTGGTTTCGGATCTCGATTTTTCGTGACCTGTCGCTGACGTGGCCACGGGGGTGGTCCGCCCGTCGGGACGGGCTCAGATGCTAGTCTTATTATTTAAAGTAGCATGGCCGTGATATTGTTTAGCCCTTTTGGCCCAGGCAGTTGGACTTTTGGTTTCAGTGGTTTCGGATCTCGATTTTTCGTGACCTGTCGCTGACGTGGCCACGGGGGTGGTCCGCCCGTCGGGACGACGGGCTCAGATGCTAGTCCTATATATAATAGCGCTCTGTCAGCGGTTTAGCGTGTGCGCGGCGCGTGGTCGGCCCCTTTTGGCCTAGCCGCTTGGGGTTTTGGTTCCATATCTTGCCGACCTGTCGCCCAGGTGGCAGCCAGTCTGGGATCTCGATTTCTCGGCGCAGCCACAGGAACGATTGCCTCTCTGCTGCCGACCACCCACCTGCACCCGCCCCCGTCCAAGGTTACCCGGCTTGAGTGGTGCCCGAATTTTCCTGTGACCTGTTCACCCCGTGCGCTGCTTTGCGCTGCTCTAATGCATGAAGCCGGTGTCGTTTTCGACTCCTTCTCACGGCTTTTCCTTCGCACTTCTGCTCTATTCGGTGCTCGCTGCCTATATCGCCCTATATTCAACGGTCTAGCCTCTCTTTGTTCATCTGCCCAAACTCTCACCCACAATTTTCGCTGCCACTGTCAATAACTTCGCATGCAACTCCCCCCGTCGCAGCATTCCCTTGGCCTTCTCCTGCGCTCTCACGCACTCTTGCCCGCTCGCTGGCTGCCTTTCGCTGACGTGGCCAGGGGCAGTCGTTTCGGAGTTACCCGTTTCGGAGTCACCCGTTTTCGGATCTCGATTTTCCGAGACCTGTCGCTGACGTGGCCACGGGGGTGGTCCTCCCGTCGGGACGACGGGCTCAGATGCTAGTATATATAAAGACATACACGGATTTCTGAAAAAAGTTCGATGCCGACGCTAGCTGGCTTTGGCTTAATTACCGAGATACTCATAGCGAATCACCCACACCGCCTATCGGCTGAATTCGCGGGTTAGAAATAGCTTATCGTGACTGAGTCGACTCCGAGTGCGTAAAATTCGAATCCCCAGTTAAGCTTTCAAGCAACTTTCACTCCTCCGCATCAAGATCACACCTGCGCGCCATCTCCCTTTCCACCTTTTTGACTGAGCCGAATACCCATCCAACTCACTACCGAGATTTCGAAAATGACAGAGCAGGTGAATGCGTTGCGATAAATCATCTTCCGCATTCGATCTGAGCGTCAAAACCAAGAATGGCGCTCAGACTAATTGTCTATAATCTTCTGCTCCTCGACGCCACCATGAATGCGCACAATCAAACAGATTTAAGCAGACGGGCAAGGAATACAGCCAGCCAGCGAGCTCTTCACAGCGACAGGCGAGCTCTACATGCCGAAGAGCATAGGAGCGATACAAATCAGAGACGGCGTTTGGCAAATGCTGTAGGTCAGCCTGGACGTGCTGGGAATGGAAATGGATACTCGCAACTTTCTCGCAACCCCGGAACTTCAAATCTCTTTCCCCAATCATGCGCAATTCTTTCTCACCAGCGATCTTTGTGCCTAGGCATCCATACCTCCCTCCCCTGTTCCTCACCCAGACTCTCGCATGAAGAGCCAGGGGCATTCGAATTATCAAAATACATTCTGAGTTCTCATTGGGCGCCCATTCGATCCTCAGCGTCAAAATACGTTATGAGTTCTCGTCAGGCGCCCATTCGATCCTCAGCGCTCTTCCGCCTGCGAGCGTTGCCACCATTCACTTCACGCATGCGCACTTTCACCATGCCTGTGCATCAATTGTGTCACGGTTGGCAGCTAGTGGATGCGAGCAGCCATTTCCTTCCCATTTCTCACACTTGGACCGCTCCTATCTATGCAATCTCTTTTCATTGTATCGATGATCGTTAAGCACGGCGCTGCGAATTTTGATTCAGCAGGTGTTGATCGGACGGAAGTCGAAGATTTCTACCATATAATCGCGATATGGCCCTTGCACCCCTCAGCCAATCTCTTTTCACTGTTTCAAGCATTGATACATCGGTAGCTAAGCATGTTGCGATAGAAGACTGCCTGGAACTTCCTGGTCAAAGCAACAGCTGCAGGTTGACCCACCATGGGGTGGGGTGAGGGGCAAGGAGGGATTCAGAAATGTGTGCAGGCTGTGGGTCTGGCTTGGGTTGAGTTGGAATGGTTTGTGTGTCATACATCTGGGTAGGGGTACATACAAGGACGTGGGTTGGAATGGTTTGTGTGTCATACATCTGGGTAGGGGTGCATACAAGGACGTAACCCGATGGGACGTGAGTTGGGATGGTTTGTGTGTCATACATCTGGGTAGGGGTACATACAAGGACGTAACCCGATGGGACGTGAGTTGGAATGGTTTGTGTGTCATACATCTGGGTAGGGGTACATACAAGGACGTAACCCGATATGTTACCCAGGTCCTGGGGGCTGGGGGTGGGGTGGGGTGGGGTGGGGGGGGCGGGGGGTATATTTTTAGTAAGGAAAGGAAGTGGGCATGTGTTAGATATTTTGCAAAGGGGGACATATCTTGACTGTGTGGATGTGAGTAAGGGGGGGGCGGAGGGTGTACGTTCAAGGGCGATGCACGTTATCTAACCCAGACCAGACCAGGCCCCATGACCTGGGTGGGTGGTGTGGCGGGTGGCCTCGGGCCACACGGGCAATGTACTAGTACATACATACATACATACATACATACATACATACATACATTTGGTTGCAAACAAGATCAGGCAGTTCAACAGAATGCACAAAGCAGGTTTGCGCCCAAGGTGCTCGTATCAATGAGGCCTGGTTGTGTTGTCTGCAGGCGTAGGGTACCTGTTCACCAACAGACAACGACCTCACCACAAGATTATGCCCCACGCGTCCTTGGGTTGATGCCGCATCGTCATGCAAATGCCAATGCAGGTGCAAATGCAAAGAAAACCAACATACATGCGTACTTCATTTGTGCCACTTCCAATCCACAACTCCACCACCACCACCACCACCACCTTAATTTCAAGTTTAACTTCGATTTAACTTCATTGTTTCCCCCATACGGCTATCCCACCTTGGAGAGGAGCCCATTTTGAATTTAAATTATGAATTTTGAATTCCCCCATACGGCTATCCCACCTTGGAGAGGAGCCAATTTTGAATTTTGATTTTTGAATGTTTCCCCCATACGGCTATCCCACCATGGAGAGGAGCCCATTTTGGAATTTGAAATTTGAAATTTGAATTTCCCCCCATACGGCTATCCCACCTTGGAGAGGAGCCAATTTTGAATTTTGATTTTTGAATGTTTCCCCCATACGGCTATCCTACCATGGAGAGGAGCCCATTTTGGAATTTGAAATTTGAATTTCCCCCCATGCGGCTATCCCACCTTGGAGAGGACCCATTTTGAATTTTGAATTTTGATTTTCCCCCCACACGGCTGTCCCACCTTGGAGAGGAGCCCATTTTGAATGAGAGCCTTGGCAAACGTCCGTTGACACTCCTCGTAGCCCTTGTCGTTGCCGAGGTACTGAGCGGGCAAGTGAAAGCAGCAAGTTAGTTGTATTGTAAGCGTCACAATACACAAGCAAGCAAGGATTGCAAGCATCATGAGCCATTCGGAAATATTGTGAGGTACCCACTCGGAAGTTATTGTCCTCGTAATCGTACAATATCGTCCTTGTACGATAATCATCCTCGTACGATATTGTCCCATTCTTAATCAGGAATCGAGAGAGGAGAAAGCAGCAAAGGAAGAACATGCAGCACCCTAGGCAGAACCCCAATCCCAAAACTTTGTTTAACCAGGTCCCAAAGCCCCAAACCAGGTCCCAAAGCCCCAAACCAGGACCCCAAATAGGGCCCAAAGCCCCAAAACAGGACCCAAAACAGGGCCCAAAACAGGACCCAAGCCGGGTTGGGTCAGGGTGGGTGGGGTATTGCAAGCATAAGGAATCATGGGGCCAGAGAGAAGCACCACCACCTTACCACAGCCTATCCCCAGCCCAGTCCAGCTCCTAGCCCAGCCCAGCCCAGCTCACCACTACCCTACCCCACCCCAGACCAGCCCACATCCCGCCCAGCCTAGCACATCGCACCCACCCGGACCCAGCCCAGCCGCCCACCCACCCACACCCAACCCAGCCCACCGATATGGACCCAACCCAGCCCAGCCACCCACCCACACCCAACCCAGCCCACCCACCCGGACCCAACCCAGCCCAGCCTAGCACATCGCACCCACCAAGACCCAGCCTAGCCCAGACCACCACCACCACCCTACCCCAGCCCACAACCAGCCAAGCTTAGCCCTGCCCAGCCCACAGCACCCACCCAGCACCCACCCAGCCCAGCCCACATCCAGCCCAGCCCACAGCACCCACCCAGCCCAGCCCCACATCCAGCCCAGCCCACAGCACCCACCCAGCCCAGCCCACATCCAGCCCAGCCCACAGCACCCACTCAGCCCAGCCCACATCCAGCCCAGCCCACCCGGACCCACCCAACCCAAATCCAGCCCAGCCCACCGCACCCCACCCACCAACACCCAACCCACCCTTGCTCTCCATTCCCACCTTGAACATATCAGCACTCCTAAAGTAGATAGAGTAGAAGCCACCCGTATATGCATCATGCATCATTTTCTGTGGCATGGCCCTTGTCACCCCACCTACCCACCCGCATCCAACCCAGCCCTGCCTACCCCACCCCACCCACCTGCACCCACCCACCCCACCCTACCCCATCCCAGCCCACACCCAGCCCACCTTGAACATATCAGCACTCCTAACGTAGATAGAGTAGAAGCCGCCGGTATATGCATCATGAAGCATTGACTGTGACACCCCACCCATGGGGGCCCAACTCAGCCCATCCCACCCACCCGCACCCAACCCAGCCCACCCACCCGCACCCAACCCAGCCCACCCACCCGCACCCAAACCAGCCCACCGCACCCAGACAAATCCAACCCAGCCTAACCCAGTCCAGCCCATCCACACCCAACCCAGCCCACACCCTTCCCACCTTGAACATATCAGCACTCCTAACGTAGATAGATTAGAAGCCACCGGTATATGCTCGCTGCATTGACTGCGACATCGCCCTTGTCCGCCCAGACCCAACCCAGCCCACATCCAGCCCAGCCCACCACACCCACCTGGACCCACCCAGCCCACATCCAGCCCAGCCCACCACACCCACCTGGACCCACCCAACCTACATCCAGCCCAGCCCACCACACCCACCTGGACCCACCCAACCTACATCCAGCCCAGCCCACCACACCCACCTGGACCCACCCAACCTACATCCAGCCCAGCCCACCACACCCACCTGGACCCACCCAGCCCACATCCAGCCCAGCCCACCACACCCACCTGGACCCACCCAGCCACATCCAGCCCAGCCCACCACACCCACCGGACCCACCCAACCTACATCCAGCCCAGCCCACCACACCCACCTGGACCCACCCAACCTACATCCAGCCCAGCCCACCACACCCACCTGGACCCACCCAACCTACATCCAGCCCGCCCACCACACCCACCTGGACCCACCCAACCTACATCCAGCCAGCCCACCGCACTCCACCCACCTACACCCAACCCACCCTTTCTCTCCCTTCCCTAGCTTCTATTCCCACCTTGAACATATCAGCACTCCTAACGTAGATAGAGTAGAAGCCGCCGGTATATGCTCGCTGCATTGACTGCGACATCGCCCTTGTCCATCAGGACCCAACCCAGCCACCCGCACCCCACCCAGCTCAAACCCAGCCCACCTTGAACATATCAGCACTCCTAACAAAGATAGAGTATAAGCCGCCCGCATATGCTCGCTGCATTTACTGGGACATCGCCCTTGACCACCCCACCCCCACCCAACCCACATCCAGCCCAGCCCACCGCACTCCACCCACCTACACCCAACCCAACCTTTCTCTCCCTTCCCAAAACATCCCTAGCTTCTATTCCCACCTTGAACATATCAGCACTCCTAACGTAGATAGAGTAGAAGCCGCCGGTATATGCTCGCTGCATTGACTGCGACATCGCCCGTGTCTCATAGATCAAGTAGTCGGAAATGTGCGCATCATCTTTCAAATCATAGCGAAGCCTGGGGGGTACGGTGGGAATGTGTGTTGTGTGTGGTGTGCGGGGGTATGATGGGTGCATCATCTTTCAAGTCATAGCGAAGCCTGGGGGGTGCGGTGGGAATGGGGGTTGTGTGTGTTGTGTGCGGGGGTATGATGGGTGCATCATCTTTCAAGTCATAGCGAAGCCTGGGGGGTACGGTGGGAATGGGGGTTGTGTGTGTTGTGTGTGTCGTGTGCATGATGGGTGCATCATCTTTCAAGTCATAGCAAAGCCTGGGGGGTACGGTGGTAATGTGTGTTGTGTGTGTGGTGTGTGGGGGTATGCTGTATGTGTGCGGTGTGTGTATGATGTGTGTGTGCATGATGCGCGCATTATTGTTCAAGTCGTAGGGAAGCCTGGGGGGGGGGGGGGGGGGGGGGGGATTGTGGGAATGGGGGTTGTGTGTGTGTATGATGTGTGTGTGGGGGGTTGATGTGTGTGCTGTGTGTGGTAGTATGATGTGTGTGTGTTGTGTGTGTGGGTATGATGTGTGTGTGTTGTGTGTGGGCATATTGTGTGTGTGTTGTGTGTGGGGGTATGGTGTTTGTGTTGAGTTGAAGGTCTATATAGGTTCAGGCTTTACGTAAGTGGGGGCTAAATTAAGTGAGGGCTAACTTCCCCCTACCATGGCTATGCAACGCATCACTTACATATGCTGTCCCTGCTATTTGCCCCCCACCCACCCACCCACCCCCACCCACACGCCTCCTCCCCCACCCACACTCACCTACATGCACTCCTTCCCCCCCCCCCCCCATACACACACATGCACACACACCACCATCACCCCCCCCCCCCCCCCAACACACACACACCGTCCCCCCCCCCCCAACCGACACACAGACACCCCCCACCACCATCACCACCCACCCCCACCCCCACCCCCACCATCACCCACCTACAAACGCCACCACCACCCACACACAAACACAACCACATCCCCCCCCCCACCCCCCCCCCCCCCCCACCCGCACACAGACACAACGCACACCACAATCACCACTGCCCCACACACCAACTAGCACACACGACACACAAAAAACAAACACACACACACAACCCCTCCACCCAAGCCATGCAAGCCATGCAAGAAACGAGAGCTTTTATTTTCCACTTCCAGCAGCAGCTTCCAGGCAGCTTCCTTGAGTGCCTATTCAGCCCAACCTATCGCAAGCTAGGAAACCTGAAGCCGACACAATCAATAGTACACAACTACTGAAATATGTGGCTGCATCACAGTCGCTGGCTCAGGAAGCTGCCTAGAAGCTGCTCAGAAAAGCCAGAGAGAAAAAACTGCAAGAAAGTGCACTACACTAAAAACCCAGCTACTGCTTTTGTACATGGTCCTTTGACAGATTGAGCCTATAGTCCCTTGCCCCCCACCCCCCCCCCCCCCCCCTCCCCTCCCCCCCTTTGTACTTCCCTTCCTCCAGGTCCCATGGCCCCCGTTCCAAGCCCCCCCCCACCTCCACCCTATCGTTCACCAACCCACGCCCACAAAAACCCTGGCCCCCCCCCCCCCACCCACCCCCCCACACCCCACCACACCCCACACACACATCACCACACAACTCTGACCCTACCCCCCCCACCACCCCCCCACCCCCCCACCCACACCAACACGCACATCAACCCCAACCCACCACACCACACACACGCTTAGACCACACACCCACCCACCCCACACCCACCCACCCCACCACCCACCCCACACACGCACACCTCACTACCACTCCCCCCCCACACAAACCCCAACCCACCCCCACTTTGCAACCCTACTTTGCGGCTTTGCAGTCGGGGGCTATGATGAATTCTGTCACCGCCACACACAGCCACACACACAAACCTGACCCACACACAAATCCCCATCCACCCCCCCACTTTGCAGCCCACTTTGCGGCTATGCAGTCAGGCGCTGTGATGAAGTCTGTCAGCCGGTCAGCCGGAACGGGAGCCTTCCCACACCCACACACCCACACAACCTCAATCCACCCGCCCCACTTTGCAACCCTACTTTGCGGCTTTGCAGTCTGGGGCTATGATGAAGTCTGTCAGCCGGTCAGCCGGAACGGGAGCCTTCCCACACCCACACACCCCCACAACCTCAATCCACCCGCCCCACTTTGCAACCTTACTTTGCGGCTTTGCAGTCTGGGGCTATGATGAAGTCTGTCAGCCGGTCAAGGAATGGGAGCCTTCAGTGAATCAAGGGGGGCCCTCGGCTAGCACATGGCAACCTTATCCCCCCGCCCCCCCCCCCCCCCCCCCCCCCCCCCCCCCCCCCCCCCGACACACACACACAGCCACAACCCACATTGTAATCTTACTTTGCGGCTATGCAGTCAGGCGCTATGATGAAGTCTGTCAGCCGGTCAGCCGGAATGGGAGACTTCCCACACACCCACACCCACACAACCTCAATCCACCCGCCCCACTTTGCAACCCTACTTGGCGGCTTTGCAGTCTGGGGCTATGATGAAGTCTGTCAGCCGGTCGTAGATCACAGTCTTGTTAAAGCCCTGTGTGCATATGAAAGCACGGATCTTGTTTTGAATTTAAATTTAAAGCACTGTGTGCATATGAAAGCACGGATCTTGTTTTGAATTTAAATTTAAAGCCCTGTGTGCATATGAAAGCACGGATCTTGTTTTGAATTTAAATTGAAAGCCCTGTGTGCATATGAAAGCACAGATATTTTGAATTGTTATCAATGTCTGTCAACAGAATACAAATAATTAGACATTCCTCTTCGGTGAATGAGCTCTGTAAAAAGTTTTTGGCAGGGCCCCCCTTTCTGGGGGGTGGGAGCCCCCAGTGTTACCCATTTGCTGTTCGTCCATCCATCCATCCATCCATCCATCCATCCATCCATCCATCCATCCATCCATCCGTCTGACCGCGATGAAGCCCGACACGTCAGCCAACGGTCTCGTAACTAACTCACTTCCCTTGCCACCTGTCGCTCCGTCGCGATCACTATCTGCCAATTTGTAGCGTCGCAGGCGACGCTGCATCGAACTTGTTACTGGAACGCCTGTTGAACAACACAATTAGTCAGCATACAATTAAACTGCTGAACACTAAAATAACATTAAACCAAAAATATAGCCAGCATAACTTAACAAAACACTACAATAACATTTACATTACCGTCTTGTTAAAGCCCTGCGTGCAGATGAAAAGTGGTGTGGGTGGGGTGCGGTGGGCTGAGCTAGTCTAGGCTGGGTTGGATGTGGGTGGGTTGGGTCAGAGTGGGTGCGGTGGGCTAGGCTGGGTGTGGGCTGGACTGGGGTAGGGTGTTGGTGGGCTGGGCTGGGCTGGGCTGGGCTGGGCTGGGCTGGGCTGGGCTGGATGTAGAGTGGGTTGTGTCCCGGTGGGTGGAGAGTGCAGACGAAATCACGGATATTGTCTTGAATTTAAACAGAAGAGTGTAACAACTGAACAACAGATCCTGTTCAAGTTCAGCCGATGAAAGCATATCACGGATATTGTCTTGAATTTAAACAGAAGAGTGTACCAACTGAATAACAGATCCTGTTCAAGTACAGCCGATGAAAGCATATCACGGATATTGTGAATTGGTATCAATATAATAAAATTAATTTAAATTAAATTAAAACAATAAGGTATTCCTCTGTGATCAATGAGCTCTGGCTTTTTTGCTGAAACTTGTTAAACAACATATTTAGTCAGCACAAAGTAAACTACAAACGCCACAATAACATTAAACTAAACATATAGCATGCATAAAATAACATTAAGCTACAAAATGAGTCTGCATAGCATCAAACTAAAATATTGTCAGCATACAATTACAAAAGATCAGAATAACAAACTCACAAACCACAAAAATAACATAAAACTACAAAATGAGTCTGCATAACATTAAACTAAATATTGTCAGCATACAATTACAACAGACTAAGCCTCTTTAGCGATTACAATGGTCTAGTGGTAGACCAGATTGCTAAAGAACGAAGAGTCGGGGGTTCGACTCCCCCTTCGGTCGCTCTTGGCGTTGCAGGTCGTCGTCAACCGCGATGGTAGCTTGTCCAGTTGAGGTAGGAGACCGCTCCCCACCCGCGTACAACGGGCTCCCTTAACACCACGCCCCACCAGGCGTTATCATTACAAAAGACTAGAATAACAAACTCACGAACCACAAAAATAACATTAAACTACAATATGAGTCTGCACAAAATAAAAATAAACTACAATAACAAACTTACAACCCACTGCAACTACATAAAAGTACAAAATGAGTCTGCACAAAGTTACAAAACAGTACAATACCAAACTTCCAATAACATGAAACTACAAAATGAGTCTGCACAAAATTACAGAACACTACAATACCAAACTTCCAAGTACATAAAAGTACAAAATGAGTCTGCACAAAGTTACAAAACACTACAATACCAAACTTCCAAATACATGAAAGGAAAACATGAGTCTGCGAAAAGTTACAAAACACTACAATAACAAACTTACAAACCACTAAACTAACATAAACTACAAAATGAGTCAGCACATCAAAGATATCTTTTATGCTGATCAAATAGCCTAATTGAAATAAAAAAAGTTGCTTAGCTTGCTTTCCCGCCGGGTTTCAAAGACAGCCGCAGAGGCATTGAACTAAGGTTGGCATGTATGTTTGTCTGTCTGTCTGTCTTTTTGTCTGTCTGACTGTCTGTCTGTCTGTATGCATGTACGCATGTATTTTACAGTCCAGGGGTATGCAAAATAGTCTAAACCGTGACAGGAAGGGCTAAAAAGAAAAAGCATTGGCATCCAATTCTACTGACTATCTACAAGGGTGTAATGATGTGTACATTTGTGTGTCATTGTGTACATTTGTGTTAGTGGGTGTACAAAAAGAAAAAGCATTGGCATCCAATTCTACTGACTATCTACAAGGGTGTAATGATGTGCACATTTGTGTTTCATTGTGTACATTTGTGTTAGTGAGTGTACAAAAAGAAAAAGCATTGGCATCCAATTCTACTGACTATCTACAAGGGTGTAATGATGTGCACATTTGTGTGTCATTGTGTACATTTGTGTTAGTGGGTGTACAAAAAGAAAAAGCATTGGCATCCAATTCTACTGACTATCTCATGGACACGATGAGTTGCAACAGTGTTACAAACGAACAAACGTGTTTTAAAGAAACAAAACAGTGTCTGATAGTCTGCACTGTGCGAACATGCAGACTATCATTAAAAAAACAGTGTTACAACTAAATAAAAAAGCATTACAAAGAAACAAGCAAAACAGTGCAACAAACAAACAAACAAACAAACAAAACAGTGTCTGATAGTCTGCACTGTGCGAACATGCAGACTATCATACAATGAAACAATTGAAAAGAAACAGTTACTGTGCTTGCTTGCTTGCCTGGTGTCCAATACAAGCGCTAAGGTACTGAACGCAGTGTGTCACACGGATGAGGTCATGGAGATGATACACCACAATAAACAGAGGTTGCTAGTCGACACTGGAGTGCGAACGTGCTGATGAAATTTATTAAATGAAACAGTTGCTTGCTTGCTCGCCTGGTGTCCAATACAAGCGCTAAGGTACTGAACGCAGTGTATCACATGGATGAGGTCATGGAGATGATACACCACAATAAACAGAGGTTGCTAGTCGACACTGGAGTGCAAACGTGCTGATAAAATTTATTACATGAAATAGTTGCTTTGCTGTTTGGCTTGTTTGCTTGCTGGGGTGTCCCATCACAAGCCGTAACGGTAATCTGAACCGCAGCTGTATCACACGGATGAGGTCATGAGATGATACATCACACTAAACAAGGTTGTGATAGTCGACACGTGGAGAGTGCAACGTGATGATGATTGAACATTTATAAATGAAACAGTTGATTGCTTGTCTTGTATTGCGGCATGGTTGTTCAATACAAGAGCTTAAAGGTGACTGAACGCTATGTGTAATAAACGGGAGTTCATGGAGATGATAATTGATAAGTCACAATAGCAGTGCCTGATAGTCGACACTGGTGTGCAAACGTGCAGAGGAAACAATTGTAATGAAACAGTTGCGTCGCTTGCTTGCTTGCTCGCCAAGTGTCGAGGCTAAGCACTGAGGGTTTTAATGAACATTTGAACACAAACAACGACAAAACCAGGAGGTAATGAACAATTTTGAACACAACAACACCGCCAACCACTGAGGGGTAATGAACCATTTTGAACACAACAACCCGACAACCACTGAGTAATGACCATCTTGAACACAACAACACCGACACCATGAGAGGGTGACGGTGGTAATGAAACAATTTTGAACCAACAACACCGATAACCACTGAGTCGGTAATGAAGATTTTGACCACATACAGACACCTGAAAACCTGAGGGGGGCTGGGTATGAACCATTTGAACACAACAACACCGACAACCACTGAGGTAATGAACCATTTGAACACAACAACACCGACAACCACTGAGGTAAGAACCATGTGAACACAACAACACCGACAACCACTGAGGTAATGAACCAGTTTAATTAAACACAACACATCACCGAACAACCAATGAGGGTAATGAACGCTTTGAAATCAACCAAACACCGACAACCACTGAGGTAATGAACCATTTGAACACAACAACACCGACAACCACTGAGGTAATGAACCATTTAAACACAACAACACATACAACCACGGAGGGTTACGAACCATTTGAACCACACCACAGACAACCACTGAGGTAATGAACCATTTGAACACAACAACACCGACAACCACTGAGGTAATGAACCATTTAAACACAACAACACCGACAACCACTGAGGTAATGAACCATTTGAACACAACAACACGAAACATGAAGGTAATGAACCAATTTATGAACACAAACAACAACGATCAACCACTGAGAAATGAAACAGTATGTGAACACAACAACCACCGACAACCACTGAGGTAAGAACCAATTTTTAACACAACAACACGACAACCACTGAGGTATTGAACCATGTGAACACAAACAACACCGAAAACCACTGAGGTAAGAACCATTTGAACACAAAAACACCGGAGCACAACCTATGCAGGGGTACCATGACCAATTGGAAACAACACACCGACAACCACTGAAGTCCCAGGTAATGAACCCCTTTTAAACACAACAACACCGCCAACCACTGAGTGTTAGAACCATTTAAACACAACAACACCGACACCATGAGGGTTAATGAACCATTTTAAACACAAACAACACCATGACAACCACTGAGGTAATGAACCATTTGGACACAACAACACCGACAACCAATAGGTAATGAACCATTGAACACCAACAACAAACACATGACAACCATGAGGTTAAGAACCATTTAAAACAACAACAAAACCGACAACAACTGAGGTAGGTACGGACCCATTTGAGCACAACAACACCGACAACCACGAAGGTATGAACCAAATTAATTTACAACACCAACAACACCGACAATACACTGAGGTAATGAACCTTTGAACACAACAAACACCGACAACCACTGAGGTAATGAAACCATTTGAACAAACAACACGACAAACCACTGAGGTTAAGAACCATTTAAAAACAACAACAACACCGACAAGCACCCACTGAGTGTAATGAACCATTTAACACAACAACACCGACAACCACGAGGTAAATGAAACCATTGTTAGAACACAATACCATAACCGACAAACCACTGAGGTAAAGAACCATCTGGAACACCAACAACACCCGACAAAACCACTGCGGTAATGAAACCCCATTTTAAAAAACAACCACACCCGACAACCACTGACGGTAATGAACCTTGAAACTTGAACACAACCAAAACCCGACAACTCACGGCACCCCATTTGGTAACGAACCCATTTTTTCTTTAAACACAACAACCACCGACAACCAATGAAAGATTTGGTAATGAACCCATATTGAACACAACAACACCGCACAATACCCCGAGGTATGAACCCTGTTTGAACACAACATAACACCTTGACAACCACTGAGTAATGTAACCATTTGACCTACGCAAACAACACCGACAACCATGAGGTAAATAACATTTAAACACAACAACACCGGACATAACTCACTGATGGTAATGAACCATTTGCACACAAAAACACACCGACAAACCATGAGGGTAATGAAACCCTTTGAACACAACAACACGAACAAACCACTGATGGTTAATGAAGCCATTGTAAAAACAACAACACGACAAAACTGAGGTAAGCAACCCATTGAACAAAATCAACACGACAACCCACTGCCAGGTAAGAACCCCTTCAAATAATACACACAAACACCGCACAACCATGACCTTTGCCGTATGACCATTTGACCACATACAACACCGACAAACCAACTGATTCCGCCTGTTCCGGGTGGCGGTAAATGAACATTGACCCCAACCAACACCGCAACACGATTCGGTAATGAACCATTTGGCAACAAACAACAAACACCGAAAACCGACTTGACTCTTTTGGCTAAGGTGAACCATTTGACACAAACACACACCGCCAACCACTGATCGTCGGTTGGTTACTGGAGACATTGACACATACAAACACCGACAACAAATTTGATTTGGTAGTGAACCAATTTTGAACACACATTTACATTTATCACCACGAGTGAGGGTAATGAACCATTGAAAACCACCAACAACACCGACAACCACTGAGGTTAATGACCATTGAAACACAATTAAACACCGACAAAACCACGAGGTAATGAACCATCTAAAAACAAACAAACCACCAACAACACTGAGGGTAATGAACCATTTTGAACACAAAACAATCACCGACAACCCACGGAGGTTAATGACCATTGAACACAACAACACCGACAACCACTGAGGTAATGAACCATTTGAAACACAACAACACCGACAACCACTGAGGTAATGAACCATTTGAACACAACAACACCGACAACCACTGAGGTAATGAACCATTTAAACACAACAACACCGACAACCACTGAGGTAATGAACCATTTGAACACAACAACACCGACAACCACTGAGGTAATGAACCATTTAAACACAACAAAAACCGAAAACCACTGAGCGGTAAGAACCATCTGAACACAACAAAACCGACAACCACTAGGTCAATGAACCATGTGAACACACAACCACACAACCACTGAGGTAATGACCATGTGAAACAACAACAACACCGACAACAACTGAGGTAATGAACCCTTTAAAACACAACAACACTCGACAACCCATGACGGTAATGAAAAATTTATTTTAAACACACAACAACACCGACAACCACTTAGGTAATGAACCATTTAACCACCAACACCGAAAACCACTGAGGTAATGAAACCATTTGAACACACACAAAACACCGACAAACACTGAGGTGGGTTGTACTGAACCATTTGAAACACAAACAAACACCGACAACCACTGAGGGTAATGAAACCATTTTTTTAAACACAAACAACACCGACAACTGACGGGTCGGCGGTAATGAAACCATTTGAACACAACAAACACCGACAACCTGAGGGTAATGAACCATTTTTTAAACACAACCAAACACCGACAACCACGAGGTAATGAAACCATTTGAACAAAACAACACCGACAACCACTCTGAGGGTTACTGAACCCTTTACACAACAACACGACAACACTGAGGTATGAACCATTTAAACATTTTAAACACAACAACACCGCAACCACTGGGTAAATGAACCATTTAAACCAACAACACCGACAACCACTGAGGTAATGAACCATTTAAACACAACAACACCGACAACCACTGAGGTAATGAACCATTTAAACACAACAACACCGACAACCACTGAGGTAATGAACCATTTAAACACAACAACACCGACAACCACTGAGGTAATGAAACTATTTTTAAAACAAATAACAAAAACCTTCACAACCATCACCCCTACCACCATATCCACAACCACTCACCACCTCACTCCTCTCCCGCTTCAGCAAAGACGAGTCTACGCCCGATGTAAGGATCTTGAGTGTGCAATCTGGGTAGTGCTTGCTAGCTTGTTGGATCAGTGCTTTAAAGCCTGGGAACATTTCACGGGACATACCACCTCCACCTCCACCACCACCTCCACCGCCTCCAAAAACACCTCCAGCACCACCACTACCACTACAGCCACAACCACAGCAACCATCACCACTACCCCCATCACCACCACTACCACCACCAACAACAACCTTCACAACCATCACCATCACCATCAACACTACCTACACCATATTCACAACCACTCACCGCCTCACTCCTCTCCCACTTCAACAAATAAGAGTCCAGGCCCGAGGTAAGGATCTTGAGTGTTCAATCTGGGAAGGGCTTGCTAGCTTGTTGCATCAGTGCTCCCAAGCCTGGAAACTTGTCACCGGGAGTACCACCGCCACCTCTATCTCTACCACAACGGACTTCCAACCTCCCCACACCAACTTCCATGGACAACATACCAATCAGCCACACAACCATCAACCACCACCATACCCCCACCCACATCAAAAGCACAAAAAACCCCAAACCATACCCTAGTACCAACAACAACGACCTTCACAACCACTCACCGCCTCACTCCTCTCCCGTTTCAACAAATAAGAGTCTAAGCCCGAGGTAAGGATCTTGAGTGTGCAATCTGGGTAGTGCTTGCTAGCTTGTTGGATGAGCGCTCTCAAGCCTGGGAAGTTTTCATGGGACATGTGCTCGTACAGCTGGACAGGGCTAAGGTACAGCCACACCAAGGGAAGCTCGTGGTTGACTTCGCTGCCAAGGTTCGGGCCCTCCTGTGGACAGGGTTGTGGGTCTGTGGTGTGGGTGGGTGGGTGGGTGGGTGTGGTATGGGTGGCGGGCGTGAGGGATCGTGGGCGGGGTGTGGGAGGGGGGGGGTGGGTGAGGGGGGGGGTGTGGCGTGGGTGAGGGAAGGGAGTGGGTGGGGGGGCTGCGCGGGGTGGGGTGCCGGAAAAAGTCGTGGGGGGTGGGGGTGGGTGGGGGGCGGTAGAGGGAGGGGTGGGTGTGTGTGGGGGGGCGGGTGGTGCGGGCGTAGGGGTAGTGGTGCTGGAGGGGTGTGGAGGTGAGGGCGGGGGGGGTGGGGTGGGTGGTGGGTTGCGGGCGGTTGCGGATGTGTGTGGGTGTGTGGGGCTGTGGGGGTGCGGGCGTTGGGGGTGGTTTGTGGGGTGTTGTGGGGGGCTACTAGATAGTGGTATCAGGGCCCTCACGGAACACCCACAGTAAGGGAAGCTCATGGTTGACTTTATTGTCTCGGGTTGGGCGCCCTCCTAAGGGCAGGTTGTGTGGGTGTGTAGGGTGGGTGTGGGGTGTGTAGGGGGTGGGGGTGGGGGGGGTTGAGGGGGGTGGGGGTGGGGGGGGGGAGTTGCTAAGAGTTGTGTTAGTGCCTGAGGGTACAGGTAAAGCAAGGGACGCTCGTGGTTGATTGGACTGTCCGCAGGAGGGTACCAGGTTGTGCCCTCCTGAGGGCCGGGTTTTTGGGTGTGTGCATGTGGGTGGGGGGGTGGGTGGGTGTAGGGGGGGGGGGGGGGGGGGGGGCTTGCTATAACTCGTTGTATCAGTGCCCTCAAGGAACAGCTACAGCAAGGGAAGCTCGTGGTTGAGTTTGCTGCCAAGGTTGGAGCCCTCCTAGAGACAGGGTTGTGTGTGTGTGTGTTGGGGGGGGGGGGGGTCTTGTTGGATGTTGTATCAGGCCCTCCTGTGGTTGAGGTACAAGGAACAGCTACACCAAGGGAAGCTCGTGGTTGAGTTTGCTGCCAAGGTTTGTCGCCTCCCGCGGGCAGGGTTGTTTGGGTGTTGTTGCATGTGGAGTGGGTGGGTGTGGGGGGCTTGCCATATCGTTGTATTAGTGCCCCAAGGACACAAGCTACACCAAGGGAAGATCGTGGTGAGTTTGATGCCAAGGTTGGCGATTCTCCTAAGGGAGGTTGGGTGTGTGGGTGTGTGTAGGTGGTGGGTGGTAGGGGGGGGGGGGAGGGGGGGGGGGGGGGGGGGGCTTGCTATATCGTTGTATCGTCTCAAGGAACAGCTACACCAGGGAAGCTCGTGGTTTTGGTTTGCTGCCAAGGTTGGAGCCCTCCTGGAGACAGGGTTGTGTGTGGGATGTGTGTGTTGGGGGGGGGGGGGGGGGGGGGGGGGGGGGCTGTGGATTGTGTATCTATCAGTGCCATCCTGTTGGTCGAGGTCCAGGCTCAAGGTACAGCCACGCTAAAAGGGGAAGCTCGTGGTAGAGTTTGCTGCCAAGGGTGGAGCCTCCTAGAGACAGGGTTGTGTGTGTGTGTGTTGGGGGGGGAGGGGGGGGGGGGGGGAGGGGGGGGGGCTTGTTGGATTGTTTGTATCAGTGCCCTCCTGTGGTTGAGGTACAAGGTACAGCCACAGCAAGGGAAGCTCGTGCTTGGCTTCGCTGCCAAGGTTGGCGCCTTTCTGTGAGCAGGTTTGTGCTCAAATGCTGTGTTAGCTGAGTGAAAGAAAAGCACGTTGCCAGTACATTGCCAGTTTAAGTATGCCAGTTTAGGTATACACAGGGATCCACCTCCTGTGTTGAAATTCGATGCTTTGACAACAAAATCAACAACGACAACAGCAGCAGCAGCAGCAGCAGCAGCAAGAACAACAACAGCAGCAGCAAGAACAAGAAGTAAATCAATAAACAGCAGCAACAACAGCAGCAGCAACAGGAACGAGAACAAGAACAAAAACGAAGGCGACAGCAACAACAACAACAACAACAACAACAACAACAACAACAACAACAACGGAGCATTACACACCTGGGATGCCTCCAGTCCACCAAGGGCTCCGGAACCACCCTGGTTCTGGCTCTCACCGATGACAGCTGCAAAACTAACAACAACAAGAACAACAGCAGCAACAACAGCGACAACAACAAGGACAGCGACAACAAGAACAGCGACAACAACAACAACAACAACAACAACAACAACAACAACAACAACAACAACAACAACAACAAAAAGTACGGAGCAGTACAGACCTGGGATGCCTCCAACCCACCAAGGGCTCAAGAACCACCCTGATTCTGCCTCTCACCGATGACAGCTGCAACAACAACAACAACAAGAACAGTAGCAAAAACAAAGAACAACAAGAACAACAAGAACAGCAACAACAAGCACGGAGCTGGTGGTGCCTGTGGATACAAATGTTTCTGTTTATCATAGCAAGTACACACCTGGGATGCCTCCAGCCCACCAAGGGCTCCGGAACCCCCCTGATTCTGGCTCTCACCGATGACAGCTGCAGCGGCTCTTGGCAGCCGCATCACCCATCGCACCATCGCCAGGTCAGCAAGGGGCATGGGGCTTCACCTGTTTGTGTGTGTGGGGTGTGGGGTGGGGGCATGGGGTGGGGGCAGGGTGGGTGTGTGTGTGTGTGTGTGTGTGTGTGTGTGTAGGTGTGTGTGTGTGTGTGTGGGGGGGGGGGGGGGGGGGGGGGGAGGGCATTAGGCTTAGAGGTAAGGCTATCACATCACCCATCACACCATCGCCAGGTCAGAAAGGGGCATGGGTTCACCTGTTTGTGGGGGTGGGTGTGTGAGGGGGTGGGGGTGGGGGTGGGGGTGGGGGTGGGGGGCATTTGGGTTAGAGGTAGGCTAGTGCATCACCCATTGCACCATGGCCAGGTGAGCAAGGGGCATGGGCTTCACCTGTGTGGGTGTGGGTGTGGGTGGGGGGGTATGGGTGTGAGGGGGGGGGGGGGGGGGGGGGGAGAGGGGAGAGGGGGGGGGGGGCATTTGGGTTGGAGGTAAGGCTACTGAATCACCCACCGCACCATGGCCAAGCCAGCAAAGGGCATGGGTGTTCATTTGGTAATGGAGGGGAGGAAAACAGTGGCATCAGTACAAACACGCAGACCTCAATCTCACCCAAAAGGAATGGGATACCACCTCCCTACGAACCACCCACCGCTACCATCATCACCTGCTAAACACATAACACACCCTCCCACCCTCCCACCCACCACCACTACCACTACCACTATCGCCACCACCTGCTAGACCATAATCCCACCCTCCCACTCTCCCAGGACTAACACTATCGCCACCCACACAGAGCTCTATCTCACCGCGAAAGGAATCGGAGCCTTCATTGCCCCCACTGGGTCCCTCAGTCGGCCCATGGCGACGTTGCACCAGGGGTGCTGTACACATGCACAGCTGAAGCGAACTTCAGTGCGAGTTTCACCGTCTGCACCTCGCAAAGCCCTGTGCAAGTGGGTGGGTGGTGGTCGTGAGGGTGGAGGCGGTGTGGTGGTGGTGTGTGGGGTGGGTGGGTGGGTACTTTCTCTACTTGACTCAGAATGCGAGCAGGTTCACCAGTGGTGGTGGTGGTGGTGGTGGAGGTGAGAGGGGTGGGGGGGGTGGGGGGTGGTGGGGGGGTACTTTGGGGGGGTGGGGGGGTGGGGGTGGGGGGGTGGGGGGGTGGGGGTGGGGGGGTGGGGGGGTGGGGGGGTGGGGGGGGTGGGGGGTACTTCTCTACTTGACACAGGATGCAAGCAGGATCACCACTGGTGGTGGTGGTGGTGGTGGTGGTGGTGGTGGTGGTGGAGGAGGTGAGAGGGGTGGGGGGGTGGGGGTGGGGTGGGGGGTGGGGTACTTCTCTATTTGACACAGGATGCAAGCAGGATCACCACTGGTGGTGGTGGTGGTGGAGGTGAGAGGGGTAGGGGGGTGGGGTGGGGGGGTGGGGGGGGGTACTTCTCTACTTGACACAGATGCAAGCAGGATCACCACTGGTAGTGGTGGTGGTGGAGGTGAGAGGGGTAGGGGGGTGGGGTGGGGGGGTGGGGTGGGGTGGGGGGGTACTTTCTCTACTTGACACAGGATGCAAGCAGGATCACCACTGGTGTTGGTGGTGGTTGAGGAGGGAGGGGTGGGGGGGGGGGTGGGGGTGGGGGGGGGTACTTTCTCTACTTGACTCAGAATGCGAGCAGGTTGACCAGTGGTGGTGGTGGTGGTGGTGGTGGTGGTGGAGGTGAGAGGGGTGGGGGGGTGGGGTGGGGGGGTGGGGGGGGGGTACTTTCTATACTTGACACAGTATACAAGCAGAATCACCAATAGCGTTGGTGTTGGTGTTGGTGGCGTTGGTGTTGGTGGTAGTTTTGGTGGTGTTGGTGTTGGTGTTGGTGGTAGTTTTGGTGAGGTTGGTGTTGGTGTTGGTCTTGGTGGTAGTTTTGGTGGGGTTGGTGTTGGTGTTGATGTAGGGGGTGCCAAAATTAAGTTACCCTGTCGTTGCACAATTAAACTAACGGCGAAGAATTCGAATTCCGAATCCCACACTGCCTAGTTTTGATAGTTAGTGCGCCCTAGTTGACGGCTATCTATAGGGAAACCTTCGTGGTGCTCGCGGGAGTGGTTGGCGGTGGCCGAAACGTTGACATGTGGAAAGCTAAGAGGTGCGTATTTCGGGGCACCGGCGAGTTGTTGCATGCCAAAGGCCTTGAATGCTAGAGCAATGTTAGGTGTTGCATGTTACATGAGAGTAAGGTAGGACTACCACCCCATGACATGCCACAATAGATCCAAGGGTGCCTCTGTGTGTATGGGATGTTCATGGGTGTGTGGTTTTGGGTGTGTGGGTAGTAATTCATGCATAGTACATGGCCACAACAGCATGGCTTGGCAAATTTATTGGTATGTTTTCATACTCAGGTATAACTCACTATGCCACCTGTAGATAATTTCAATCAAGACAAGCCTCCATGGGTTCCATGGGGTGGGTTCCTATTCTGGTCTTGTTTTGATGTGTTGCGACATTTTTTTGTAATTTAGTCATTAGAAAGGGAGAGGAGCCTTCAAGATTTGTATTGGGTGGGGGTCAGGCATGTGCACATGGCACAGGGACATGCAATGCACCCACGCATAGTGTTATGTTCCATACAAGAAATAAATGTGAAAAATTATTGTAAGGGCTAAGTTAATTTTGGGACCCCCTAGTGTTGGTGTTGGTGTTGGTGGTAGTTTTGGTTGTGTTGGTGTTGGTGTTGGTAGTAGTTTTGGTGGTGTTGGTGTTGGTGGTGGTGGTGGTGGCGGTGGTGAGGATGACAGTGAGGGTGACAACGATGATGGCAATGATACGCATCAGGATCTGAGCAGCCAACCCTCTTACATGCTTGTTGCCTTTTCGGCCGCCTTGTCCGCCTTCTCAGCCAGCTTGGCCTCGTCCTTCGCCCTCTTGGCCTCAGCCCTCTGGTTGGCTGACTCAGCCTTTGGTGGCAGGAGAGATGTGTACGGTGGGAGGAGGTGAGGACGGTGGGGGGATGGTGCGGGTGTGTGTGCGTGTGTGTGTGTGGGGGGGGGGGTGGGGGGGGGGGGGGGGGAGGGGGGGAGGGGGAGGCTGGAGGCAGGCACTGAGAAGGAGGTTCTGCCTCAGTCTGTGGGGACAGGAGAGTTCTGTGTACGGTGGGAGGAGGTGAGGGTGGTGGGGGTGGGGTGGGGGTGGGGGTGAGGGTGAGGGTGAGGGTGGAGGGGGGTGCAGGGGGGTGCAGGGGGGGTGGGGGGGAGGCAGGCACTGAGAAGGTGCTGCCTCAGTCTTTGGGGATAGGAGAGTGGTACGTATGGTGGGAGGAAGTGAGGGTGGTGGTGGGGAGGGTGAGGGTGAGGGTGAGGGTGAGGGTGTGTGTGTGTGTGTGGGGGGGGGGGGGGGGGGGGGGCTGGAGGCAGGCACTGAGGAGGAGGTGCTGGTGCATGGTATAGGTATAGGTGGATGAGGTATTGTGGTATGGTTTGGTATAGGTATAGGTACATGTGGATGTCCAGGTACAGGTACAGATTCAGGTTCAGGTACAGGTAAAATTACAGGTACAGATTCAGGTTCAGGTACAGGTAAAATTACAGGTACAGATTCAGGTTCAGGCACAGGTAAAATTACAGGTACAGATGGATGTACATATACAGGTCCAGGTTCTGGTTCAAGTACAGGTGGATTTACAGGTACAGGTGGATGTAAAGGTACAGGTAGATGTACAAGTTCAGATACAGGTAAAAGTACCTGTACAGGTACAGGTACAGGTGGATGTACAGGTTCAGATACAGGTAAAAGTACATGTGCAGGTTCATGTACAGGTAAAATTACAGCTACAGGTGGATGTACAATTACAGGTAAAGTACAGGTACAGGTAAAAGTACAGGTACAGATACGGGGACAGGTATGAGGTCCCACCTTTTGCAACTCCTTCTGCCTCTTGTCATCCTCTATTTCTTCAGCCGTACGTTTAGCTCCCCGTGCTCTTTTCTGCAGATGCAACAAGAGGAGGGTCCAGGGGGAGGATGAGCGGTGGTAAACGCTACTGTATCAAGCATAAAGTAATAGGGATGGTACAAAGGGGAATTTTTTGTACCTATGGTAGTAGGGTGTGGGGGTATTGAGGTGCGATACACACAACGAGTATCAAGTATCGAGCATCAAGCATCAAGCATCCAGCATCAAGTATCAAGTATCACGCTCTGTGTTTCACAGTATCAGATTTCTAATGCTGTGTATCAGATGACAGGTGGCGTCTTTTACTGAAAACCACTGCCAATCTCTTCAGCCATATGTTTGCGGCCCTGAGCTCTTTTCTGCAGATACATGTATTTATGTTGTTTCAGTCTAGGGGTGGGCCAATTAGGCTAAAGGGACTTGCCCAACCGTGACAGGAGGGGCTAAAACTCACTGATCAACTGAACCCCAAACAATCGTTTTACTGAAGGTGGCCTCGAGCTCGAGCTACAGTGAAAATGTAATTCTACGATTACGATTACGATTCAGATGAACGAGATTATTTTTTTGCGATGCGTCGCAAATTAAGCGACTCGGTGCGACCCCAGTGCGACGCGCTGCCCTCCTACCCCGCAAGGCGCGGAGCCCGGAGGGTTCGGTGGGGCGTTTCTGACTAGATTAGCCAGACCCATGCGTCGCCATGCACCGACGGAATGGCGAGGTGTCGTCGCAAACAAAAAGTGGACAAGATGGTGGCAAGGCAAGGCGAATGCAATATGCACCACGCACGCACGTGCATAGGCCTGTGCAGGGTTGGTTTGCGCTTTTGACGCAACTGCGCACGGAAATCTGCGCGCTGCGCCCAGAGGGGGATTTACAATTTGCGTCAGTCACGCAGTCGGGCTCCAAAACCTTCGCGAGCACGCGCGCAATAGCGCGCGTCGTGTAGTACCCCGGCTTCTGTGCAGAAATGCAACGATTGTAACCTACATGCATTTAGATGACAGGTCGCAAGCAGGATAAGGCAAAGAGATATGCGTAACACAAGTTTTATACAGCGTAAGTGTTATACAGCGCAAGCGACGCGGACAATTTGCGGAATGTGTTGGCAACGGAACGAAAGGTGGCAACGATGGAGCTGGCCTAAGTCAGTTGGTTATGAGACAGTTGGCTGACGTGTCAGGCTTCAATTTTCCGGTCGGACAAACGGACAAATGGGTAACCCCCCGGGGTAACCCTGGGGGCTCCCGCCCCCCAGAAGGGGTAGCTCCGCCAAAATACAGGTATGCGCTTGTATTGATCATCAGCTTGTTCGCAGTTGGGCATGTTCATTTATCCTATTTGGCTACCCCTGGCCTGTAACATACAGTTGGACGACAGGTTGCGAGTAGGATTAGGCAAAGAGATGTGCATAACAAAACAGGTATGCACCCGAGGTGCTAGTATCAGATCATCAGCTTGATCGCGGTTGGGCAGGTCCCTTTAGCCTATTTGGCTACCTCTGGCCTGTAACAAACAGTTGGATGACAGGTTGCAAGCAGGATTAGGCAAAGAGATGTGCATAACAAAACAGGTATGCACCCAAGGTGCTAGTATCAGATCATCAGCTTGATCGCAGTTGGGCAAGTTCCTTTATCCTTGGCTACCCCTGGCCTGTAACATACAGTTGGATGACAGGTTGCAAGCAGGATTAGGCAAAGAGATGTGCACCGCACAAAACAGGTATGCGCCCGAGGTGCTCGTATCAGATCATCAGCTTGATCGCGGTTGGGTAGGTCCCTTTCGCCTATTTTACTAGCCCTGGCCTGTAACAAACATTTGGGTGACAGGCTGCAAGCAGGATTAGGCAAAGCAACGTGCATTACAATGCAGATAAGCGCCTAAGGGGGGAGGAGTGTTATTTGTGTGTGGGTGTGGGTGTGGGTGGGTGGGTAGGGGGGTGGATGGGCTTGGCAATAGCTAGTTATGTTGTCTGCAGGTATGGGCTGTGGCGCCGTCTCACCAGTAGACAACTGCCATACCGAGAGTGCCCCATACATTTGATTTTTTGGGCGGAGCCCCCTCTTCAAGGGGGCGGGAGCCCCCATTGTTACCCCGCTGTCCGTCCGACCGAGTGACCGACTGAAAAATTGAAGCCTGACACGTCAGCCAACAGTCTCGTAACTAACTCGCTTCTGTTGCCACCTGGTGCTCCGTGGCAAACACTCTCCGCCAATTTTTAGCGTCGCATGCGACGCTGCATATAACTTGTTCGTTTTAGCCCTCCTGCCACGGTTGGGAAAGTCCCTTGAGCCTATTGGGCCCACCACATTTGGACTTTAACAACATACTATAGATGGTGCCTCATACATTTGATTAGGCAGAGCAATACTCGGTGAGCAGTGCTACGTGAGCCTATCAAAGATGAGTGGTTCCTGAGGTGCTCCTGTTGAAAAAGACCTTGCATACGACCCATGCAGTGCCCCATACAGTGCCCCATACATTTAAATGTGATCAAACAACAGGAGGGCAGGTAAAGGTAACAACACACAGGATGCAAATGCATAGGCCAACGCAAAGATGCAACCCAAGAGGTGCTCGAGTGAGACTAGACTAGTAACAGTACTACGTACTGCAGGGTAACGGCTCACTAGGTCAGGGCTTTTTATTTCCGCTGTTTATAGGAATCGCTAGCTTTGACCCCGTAAAAATTAATACGAAATTATCGCTACACAAATGTACATAAACAGGTTTTTATCCTCATGAAAGGCTATATAAGGCTATAAAAGCCCATGCAAGCTATAAAAAGCTTTAAAAGCACTAAAACGCTGTCCCTGGAGGAGTCCTAAAACCAAAAAGCTAGAAAAACCCACATTCAGATTTGAAACAAAAAGCCCTGCACTATGTAGGACCATCTAGTCTCCTAGCGCCCTGCTGGTCCTCAAGAGTGGAGGCAACGGATGTCAGTGTTAGCTGTTCTATGGTTCTACCTGTCTATCTCTTCTCTTAACCCGTAACCGAAGGGTTCCGGTATTGAAGGCGTTCCCTAAAAGGTCTGCTGTCCTCTGTAAGACTGCTACTGTGACAAAGGAGACCCAATTATTGGGGGTATCCACTTCCATGGGATAATACCCCCCCAGGGGGTCCTTACGCACATACATGAATGCAGTACTCTATGCACAGGTGGCAGCACTACCTTCTGGGGAGCTTCTGCATCGTCCTCCTCCCCAGTTGCGCAGCCTTAGTTAGTTGAATCCACACAGGGTAGGGCACTGTTTGTTGATGGTCTGCAACTATGAAAGCTGTAAGAAAGCGAAGATACGAAAGCTATTAAAAGCTAAGATGCGAAAGCTATGAAAATCTATAAAAAGCACTAAAACGCTGTCCCTGGAGGAGGCCTAAAACCATGAAGCTAGAAAAACCCACTTTCAGGTTTGAACGCACACAAAATCTACATGCATGCAGTACACTATGTACAGCTTGCAGCACTACCTTCTGGGGAGCTTCTGCATTGTCCTCCTCCCCAGTTGCGCTGCCGTAGTCGGTTGAATCCACACAGGGTAGTGCGCTGTTTGTTGATGGTCGACAGCTCAAGCCAGTACCGAGCAGGTGCGAGGCTGAGGGCTGGCTGCCCAGGTCAAAAAGGGAGGGGGCGGCGTGTACTTTGGGTTGGCTACCCAGGTCAAAACGCGAGGGGCCGATGGGTGCCGCAGGTTGGCTGCCCATGTCAAAAAGGGAGGGGCCGGCGTATCCTTCGGGTTGGCTGCCCAAGTCATATTGGAAAGGACCGGCAGGTGCTTCATGTTGGCTGCCCAGGTCATATGGTGAGGGTTCCTCAGGTGCATCGGGTTGGCTGCAGCTGCCATGTGGGTCCCCATCATTGTCATCGGAGGCAGCGGAAGTGTGAGCAGGGGCTCTGGGGGGGCCTAGCCCAGCAGGCTTTGATGCGCCCCCCTCCTGTGAACCTGCGGGGAGATTACGGCAGATGGCCTTATGGGTGGTCTTGGGATATCATGTGTGCATAGAAGACAAGTGTTTGTGTTGTAGTACTCTCTGTGGTGTTGTCGTCCTGCACCGCTGTGTACTGCCGTAGTGCAGTACGGGTGGCGGTGTGGTTATTCTCCAATTGATGTGGATACCCCCAATAATTGGGTCTACTTTGTCGCAGTAGCAATCTTACAGAGGACAGCAGACACTTTAGGGGACGCCGTCAATACCGGAACCCTTAAGTTACGGTTTAAGAGAAGAGATAGACAGATAGAACCATAGAAAAGCTAACGCTGACATCCTTTGCCTCCACTCTTGAGGACCTGCAGGGCGATGAGACTAGATGGTGCTACCCAGTGGGCCGCATCCTTGCAGTAGTTACTGTACAGGTGGCGGGTTTCAGTCTTTCCCCGTTCACACTGTTATTATCATAGAATGTACGTATGTATGTATGTATGTATGTATGTATGTATGTATGTATGTATGTATGTATGTATGTATGTATGTATGTATGTATGTATGTATGTATGTGTGTATGTATGTACTAGTACATTGCCCGTGTGGCCGAGGCCACCCGCCACACCACTCACCCAGGTCCTGGGTCCTGTTCTGGCCTGGGTTACATAACGTGCATCGCCCTTGAACGTACACCCCTCCTGCCCCCCCCCCCCCCCCCTACTCACATGCACACAGTCAAGATATGTCCCCTTTGCAAAATATCTAACACATGCCCACTTCCTTTCCTTACTAAAAATATACCCCCCCCATCCCCAGCCCCCAGGACCTGGGTAACATACCGGGTTTCGTCCTTGTATGTACCCCCCCTACCCAGATGTATCATACATACCATTCCAACTCAACCCAAGCCAGACCCACAGCCTCCACACATTTCTGAATCCCTCCTTGCTCTTCACCCCACCCCATGTACACACTTTGTCTTTCTTCCCCCTCCCCTCGCCCCAGCATCCCCACCCATGGTGGGTCAACCTGCAGCTGTTGCTTTGACCAGAAAGTTCCAGCCAGTCTTCTATCGCAACATACTAAGCAACCAATGTATCAATGCTTGAAACAATGAAAAGAGATTGGATGAGGGGTGCAAGGGCCATATCGCGATTCTATGGTTGAAATCTTCGACTTCCGTCCGATCAACACCTGCTGAATCAAAAATCGCAGCGCCGTGCTTAACGATCATCGATACAATGAAAAGAGATTGCATAGATAGGATGAGCGGTCCAAGTGTGAGAAATGGGAAGGAAATGGCTGCTCGCATCCACTGGCTGCCAACCGTGACACAATTGATGCACAGGCATGGTGAAAGTGCGCATGCGTGAAGTGAATGGTGGCAACGCTCGCAGGCGGAAGAGCGCTGAGGATAGAATGAACGCCTGACGAGAACAATGAGAACTCAGAATGTATTTTGAGAATTCGAATGCCCCTGTAGCGTAGCGTAGCATAGCATAGCATAGCATAGCATAGCATAGCATAGCATAGCATAGCATAGCATAGCATAGCATAGCATAGAACCCACAGCCAGACCAACGGTCAAACCCACAGTCAAACCCGCAGTTAAACCCGCAGTTAAACCTATAGCCAAACCCACAGCCAGACCCACAGCCAAACCCATAGATAAACAGACAGGCAAACACACAGACATAGTCAAAACCACACACATCCAAAAACACCCAACCATGCAAAATACATACACATGCACAAACACACACCCATGCACAAGGGGGGGGCAAAAAAAAAGTGAAAGACACCATCCCAAAAAAGTGCTGAGACACCCTTCCGCAGACCCCCCCCCCCCCCCCCCCCCCCGCTCCGGAACCCACTGCACAGTCACTATCACTGCCACCACTAAGTGTAATGGTGTCTAATTAGGCTCATTTTACAGGGTTTTCAAAGACCTATCCATTGAGGTTGGTCTAAAGACCATTGGGAATGTTTGAAACATAGAAAATCATCATTATCAATGTTACATTGTTTGGTGGGGGTTGTGGGTCAGGGCCCCTTGGCCCCTAATGTGCCCACCTTCAATATTCTTCAATAATTAGGCCTTCAATCCAAGCTTTAATCAGGCATTAAATAATCAGCCAAGCACGCAAGATAATTCTGAAAGCGCTCGAAGTTTCCGTGGTCGCAGCTAAGCAATTGTTTACCGCACTTGACGCAGGTAGTGCCCTTTGATTGTGGGTTCATCGAATAACATCAAGTAGCACTAGTCAGTAGTCACCAGAACGAAAACAGACACACAGTGACGGGAAGGGAAAAAGAAGAATGAGGTCTTGCTCTGTACGTCGTTGTACAAGTGTTTGGTTAGGGCTTGTGTGTGGAGAGAGAGAGAGAGAGAGAGGAGAGAGAGAGAGAGGAGAGGACTCGAGGTGGATGGAGGAGACGTGGAGCGGAGAAGGTAGAGAGAGAGAGAGAGAGAGAGAGACCCTGGACCCCCACCCCCGCCCCCCCCCCCCCCCCCCCCCCATGTTGCCCTGGGCACACAATATGTGGTGGTCTCTCCCACATAGCATTTTTTTTTTACTGGTATTTAGTAGAGGAACACCTAGTGCCAGCTCCCTAGGTCATTTCTGAGGGCTAGAAATAAAGTTGCCTGGCAAGTACCTAATTTTTTGAAAATGTAAGATTTTTTCCTTGACCCCCCCTCCCCCCCTCCCCCCCCCCCCCCCCCCCCCCCCCCCCCCCCCCCGCGGCCCCAAACTTAGAAGGACCGTACTTTTTTTCTACTGGGCCAAATCAAGAAATAAAACCGGATTCTGCATTATCTCGATTATATTTACAAAGTTGGACGATGGGGTCATTTTGGTTTGAAGTTGCCCCCCCCCTGCCCATGCAAGAAAAAAATTAAAAAACACGCAACCATGCAAAAAACCACACACATGCAAAATCACGCAACCATGCAAAAAACCACACACATGCAAAATCACGCAACCATGCAAAAAACACACACATGCAAAATCACGCAACCATGCAAAAAACACACACATGCAAAATCACACAACCATGCAAAAACCACACACATGCAAAATCACACAACAATGCGAAAACAGGCAACCATGCAACAAAAACGAATCACGCAACCATGCAAAAATACGCAACAATGCAAAAAAAAAAAAAAAATCACACAACAATGCGAAAACAGGCACCCATGCAAAAAAAAAACATGCAAAATCATACAACCATGCAAAAACAGGCAACCATGCAAAAAAAATCAACCATGCATAAACACATACCCATGCAAAAACACACACCCATGCAAAAAACCACACCCATGCAAAATCACACAAACGTGCAAAAACTGGCAACCATGCAAAAATAAAATCACGCAACCTTGCAAAAAAGCACACACATGCAGAATCAGGCAACCATGCAAAAAAACAAATCACGCAACCATGCTCTCACCTGTGGCACTATTGAAATGTTTCCATCGATCCATTGTGCTTTCCAGCTGGACTTTGGCAAGCGAATCGGATTGAACATGCTTGCTACCCGCCTCTAATTCATTAAGGAAGGAAAAATCAATTTCTTCGTCATCATCATCATCATCATCCAGCAAGGTACTACCCATTGCGGCCTGTTTGCCAGCAGATCCAGAGTGCACCGCTTGCATTGCTTTGCTACGACCGGCGGTACCACTGCTCCTTGGGGGATGCGGTGGTATTGGGCTAGGCCCCCCTGAAGGTGGAGAGCGAGAGACCGTGCCAGAGGCACCAAATGGAGGGTTAGCAGTCGGGACAGGACCTGGCGGTCCTGCATTTCCAGCACTACCACCAGGCTCTGCCCCTCCACGCTCGTGTAAGAGGGGGGGCCTAGCCCTCTTCTGACTAGAACCTGATCCTGCAGGTGTGAGAGCCCTCCCAGCTGAGTGTAAGGCCGTGGCTTCATGTAAAGAAGCTGGGGCAGCAGGGGCAGCTGTCCATCTCGCACCAGGTGAGAATGTGGGTGCTGATGCGGGGGGTGCATGATGCAGGTGCTTGGGCGGGTGCGGGTGCGGGTGCAGGTGTTGATGCTCAGGCAGTGCATCATCATCGCTGTCGCTGCTGATTAGAAGGATGGCATCCCCAGACTCGAATGGGGGCTTGTGGATGGGGGCTGCAGGGGAAGGAGCCTTGGGAGCTGCGGGGCTTGGAGCCTTGCCTAGATTGGGGGGTGGAGATGGGGGTAGTGGTGGTGGAGGGTGAGTGGTGGTTGGGGTGGTGGTAGTGGTGGAAATGGCTGTGATGGTAGTGGTCGCGTGTGTGTGTTTGTGTGTGTGTGTGTGTGTGTGTGTGTGTGTGTTGAGGGTGGGGGAGGCAGGATTGATAAATTGAGAAGCATTGCAGACCTCATTTGTGTACGTGTGAGTGAATTGCACACAAGCACACACACATGCAGTTTTTCACATGTGAGTGCATTGCATACACACACACATGCGGTTGTATACACGTGAGTGCATTGCACAGACACACGCACACATGCAGTTGTATAAACACGAGTGCATTACACACACACACAGATGCAGTTATTTAGACGTGAGTGGATTGCACACACGCACGCACATGCAGTTGTGTGCGTGCATGCGAGACAGGTAAACATGGGAGCAAGGTGAACAACAAGACAAGGTGAACACAGAGACACGCACATGCAGCGGCATAGATGCATGTGTTGGCAAGGTGCACACACACAGCAGCTGTAGGACATGTAGGTGATAGGCAGGTATTTAGTGTGCTAGTACGGATGTGCATGCGCAATGATCAGAATGACATGTATGCATGGTACAGTCCAGGGGTAGCCTACTAGGCTGAAGGGACTTGCCTAACCTCGAATAACCAAGAACATGTATAGATTTACATGAGGGGCTAATTGAAACTACCACTTTTGATGAACTGGTAGTGATCAGAATGACATATGACATGATGTTCAGGTACAGGGTCGAGTGGGGGACTGATGGCAGTGTAGTCTCACCGAGGCAGAGCTCGTCGCCGTCGTCATCATCATCCGTTAGGGACAGATCGATGGTGTAAACCATGGGCTGTTCTATTACGCTTAATTCGGCTTCTGGGTGCCGAGGTGCCGGTTGCAGATTCTCAACTAAGATATCTATTCAACTTCTGAGACAGGGATGTTTGCCTCAACCTGGGGCAGCTTTGCGGCAAGGCATTCCGCGGGCTACTGATCGAGCGAAAAACTACAAGTGCTACTAACTCTATTGATGGGTGCTTTTTGGGTGGTGAGGCTTGCCAGGTGGGCATATGCATTCAGATCAAATCCGATATGATTTCAATTCATAGTGAAGCATGCGAGGGAGAAGGTGGAGGAGAAGGAAGCAAGTTGCTCAAATTATCAGCGCGCGCGGCATCAATGCGACAGATCCATCTGCGAGTTCGAATTTCTGAACAAGGTTGAGTTGGAAGCCGTGCCGAGAAGAAGAGCGGCAGGAGGGAGGAAATGGTTATGTGGAAAGACGGGTGGAGCAATATATCGCGTGCGTAAGGACGGTGCGCTGTGTTGCTGACTTGATGCCAGCGAAACGGGAAAAGGTTGGGGGAAATGGGCGTGGAGGGGGGCTCGGGGGGGGGGGGGGGGGGGGGGCTGGGGGGGGGGGGGGCTGGGGGGGGGGGGGGCTGGGCTCTCCTTTAAGTCCTCTCCTAGTATTGAACGCACTGTATAGTATTGCTTGTAATAGTAGTGCTTCAGTCACTCTTGGAAGCTGGCACTAAGTAGTAGGGACCGGCATATCATATGATGTCGACCAAAGGCGAGTATGATGCCAGCAGTCTGACTAGGCTAAAGTTACCATTTATAGACAATATCATGTGATACAACATCACAATTTCATCAACAATATCACATACGGTATATCATGTGATAACATTTGTATGATATCATATGATATCATACTCGTCTTTGGTCGACGTCATATGATAAATCGGTCCCTACCAGGGTACTTCAAATGGCCAAATTGGCCAGCGCTTTAGCGCACTTGAAAACAAAAAAAACTGCGCTTTGTAGTGCAAAAAGCGCAAAAATTGCTTGCTGCGCCCACAGGGAGTTGCAAAAAGCTGAGCTTAAAGCGCAGAGGGGGTCAAAAAGTCAGCGCTCAAAAGCGCAAAAGCGCGCGCTTTGAATTACCTTGGTCCCTACTACTTAGTGCAAGTTTCCAGGAGTGACTTGAGTAATACAGAGCGTTCAATACAAGGAGAGGATTTAAAAGAGACGTCAGCCCTCGGCGGAAGCCCCCAGGGTAACAGGTGTACCCATTTGTCCGTTTGTGCGACCGAAAAATTGAAGCCAGACAAGTCAGCCAACCGTCTCATAACTAACTGGCTTCGGTTAGCTCCAGTCCTTTGCCACCTGTCGTTCAATTAACAATACACTCCGCCAATTTTCGCATCACCGCGTCACTTACGAGTTACCTGACAAGCTGCTAAGTGCCATCTTGGTGACCTGGGCCAGGGGCCAGCAGTCTGCGTCGCCCAAAACATTAAGAATCGAGCATGCCGATGTTTCAGCCAAGCCAGAAAAAAAGGGATTTGTTCGCGTTTACATTTTCCTGGTGATAAATGTTTTCCTGCCGAAGACAGCGAGCAGCCCAATTGCTAGCTGAAGCGATGTAACTAGGTTGAAGTTCAAGCCCCCGGTTGCTCGGAAACGTTACCAGTAAATATCAGACGTGACTGATGCTCCAGCCAACGTATCAGAATCCGAAAACATTAACCATACCCGACCAAATGACCATGACCAAATCAACATCAAAATCGTGAAAATGTGATGAATCGTGCTTCGGGGAATCATAGGATTTCATTCCCACACAGTACTTTTAACGTCAGCGGTTCAATTAAAGTGCTCAACTCAACAGGTACGAACTTGAACTTGATTACAACAGGCATGCTATGACCTGATCATAATTTAAAATAAAATCGTTGGAAATAATACAACATGATGGGTCTTAGCGATCCCTGCATCGAGTATTCATATCGAACGTAAATTAATACCTAGACAAGGCATTATAAGCTTCACAGACTAGAGAAATGAAATGAGTATCCTCTTGGTGGTTGGCCCCAGTGCAAGCGAACGGACTGGCCCCCCAACTTCGTGATAAGGCGGACTATCTGTTTATTGATGGGTGTCCTCGCCTGGCTAGTGCCCGTTTCAAGTGATTTTCAGAACTTAGTAATTTTTCTCACATACTGGTAAGCTGAGGACTTCTTCACGGAGGGGGGATGCAAGTACCCACAAAGCCAGTACCCACAAGCCAGATCTCCTGTACCCTAAACCCTATAACCTAAACCCGTAGAGATCTGGCTTGTGGGTACTGGCTTTGTGGCTACTAGCTTCCCCCCACCCTTCTTCACACCAGGCGTGGACGCATTCAGCTTCACCAGTGTCTCGAATCACACAGGGACTGCCCTTGGCCGTCCCCTGGTCTGCCAGATACATACTAACATACGTGACTTTCTAGCAGCACCGGTTGTGGCCATCTTCACACCAGACGTGGACGCATTCAGCTTCACCAGCGGTTCTGAAGACACAGGAGCTTCCCTTGGCCGCCCCCCTGGATTGCCAGATACATACCAACATACATCACATTCTAGCAGCACTGGGTGTGGCCTTCTTCACACCAGGCGTGGACACATCCATCTTCACCAGCGTTTCCAAAGACACATTAGCTTCCCTTGGCCGCCCTTGGTCTGCCAGATACATACTTAAATACATCACATTCTAGCAGCACCGGGTGTTGACTTCTTCACACCAGACGTGGATACATTCAGCTTCACAAGCGTTTCCAAAGACACATTAGCTTCCCTTGGCCGCCCATGGTCTGCCAGATACATATTAAAGTACATCACATTCTAGCAGCACCGGGTGTTGACTTCTTCACTCCAGGCTTGGACGCATTCAGCTTCACCAGCGTTTCCAAAGACATAGGAGCTTCCCTTGGCCGCCCTTGGTCTGCCAGATACATATTGAAGTACATCACATTCTAGCAGCACCGGGTGTTGACTTCTTCACTCCAGGCTTGGACGCATTCAGCTTCACCAGCGTTTCCAGAGACACAGGAGCCCAGCGGCCATCTTGAATCTGTGCTTGCACACTATTCTGGGTGTTATCCAGCACTATACTCAGGCTTCCAAAGGCATACACCTGCTGCCCGTTGTGCACTCTGCCGAATTTGGGCAGGAACTCGACATTATTCTCTGCGGCAAAGCGCTCCACTAGATCCTTCAGAGTCAGAGCCGCGGCTGCCGGTGCCCAGTGCGCGGGTGCAGATGCGGGCGCAGGGTTCTCGTCCACCCCGGTGTCGGACCCTGCCCACCTGCTCCCAGCAGCGGCGGCGACGTTGGGGCCAGCAGCGGGAACACCGCCCTCCACGGCACTGTTCATCAAGTCGAGAGCGGCGTTGAACTGTCGGCGTATGCGCTCGTGGTCAAGACACTGAGGGGGGAAGTGCGACTTCCAGCCGAGGTACCAGCGCGTGACCTCGTCATAGTCCGGGGAGTGGCTGAGCCAGAATCGCAGCACCTGCTGCCATTGGGGGAAGAAGCCCTGCTCGAGCAGGGATACCATCTGGTTCACAGCCAACACCTCATGCCACGTCATCACCCACTCAAAGGGCTTCATGTCCTGAGCTGTGGGGTCAATCGCCAGCTGCTGAAGTGCGAACGCAAGCTTGGGCACGATGCTCTTCAACAACATCATATCCCAATCTGCAGCAGAGAAGACCTTGTGCCAGGGGCGCAACAGGGCCAGTGCACTCCCATCTGACGGATGCCATGCTTGTAACGCCACCTGCAACTTATGTCGGATACCTGGGTACAGCTCCTCTAGCTGGCAACCCAGGTAGGGCAGCCACGGGTGCAGCCACATGTGGATGGGCACCCTCTCCTGTCTGGGCTCCCACTCAGAAGCCGCGGTCCTCAACTTGGGCATCACCAGGCTCTCCAGGACATGCTCGACCAGGACAGGCGGGAGGACCCCCTCCCATGCTTCTAGGAACGATATCAACGGCTCGGGGTCCCTGGGCTGCCAGTGGGATGTACATGCGGTACGCAAGGGCGGCAGCAGCAGTTCGGAGACGAGAGTGAGGTACGGGTCTTCGCTGCCACTAGTGCCATGCTGTCGACCGCTGCTCCCTGGGTAGCTGTCCCCGAACATGGAGTAGTCACCCCCATAGCCGTACGCACCTCCTAGTGGACCCTGGGCGTTGGAAGACTCGAGAAGGGGGCGCCAGGCCTTGCATTCAGCAACGAAGCGAGAGGGCTCCGACAAGGGTGTCCAGCCATGGAGCATGGTCTGTAGCCTAGGCATAGCACAGGCCAAGGCTGCTGCTGGCAAGCTGTACATCATGTATTCTTCTCGACACGACTTCTTCAGAGACCGGAATACCACCTCCACCTCGGCCAATGACATGGGTGCGCTGTCGTCACCTGCTCAGGGTCAAGCATATTGGGGTAAGAAAATGCTTTGATTTGAATTGTTCATGTTACTGCCAAAGACTGGCAGGCTGTACACCACATGCTCCTCTCGACAAGACTTCTTCATAGACCGGAATACCACCTCTACCTCGGCCAAGGACATGGGTGTGCTGCCATCACCTGCTCGGGGTCAGGCATATTTGGGTAAAAAAAGCTTTGATTTGAATTGTTCATGTTACTGCCAAAGACTGGCAGGCTGTACATCTTATATTCCTCTCGACACAACTTCTTCAGAGACCGGAATACCACCTCCACACCGGCCAAGGATATGGGTGCGCTGTCATCACCTGCTCAGGGTCAAGCATAGTTGCGTAAGAAAATGCTTTGATTTGAATTGTTCATGTTACTGCCGTAGACTGGCAGGCTGTACATCATATATTCTTCTCGACACGACTTCTTCAGAGACCGTAATACCACCTTCACCTCGGCCAACGACATGGGTGCGCAGTCGTCACCTGCTAAGGATCAAGTCCAGTCTGATAATTATGAGTACTGCACCACTTTTTTTTCGTGCGACGCGTCGCAAATTGGGCGACTCGGTGCAACCCCAGTGCGACGGGCTGACCCCCGAACAATCTCGCGGAGCACAAAGCGTTCATAGGGACATTTCTGACTAGTTTAGCCGGACCCATGCGTCACCATGCAGCGACGTAATGGCGTCATGTTGCAAAACAAAAGTGCACCGTACCACAGTGCAAACGTGTCTCTGGATTGGAGTGGATTGTACTTTAGAGGACGGCGAGCAGGCAAATTCCTGTATGAATGTGGATTGTACTTCTGAGTACGGCGAGCAGCCAAATTGCTGGAGAGGAGTGGATTGTACTGCGGAGTACAGCGAGCTGGATCAGAGTGGATTGTACTGCGGAGTACGGCAAGCTGGATTGGAGTGGATTGTACTGCCGAGTACGGCGAGCTGGATCGGAGTGGATTGTTACTTGGTTTAAAGCCAACTCTAGGCTGCTCACCATCTTCCAATTCCTGTGTGCTCCCTGGCTTCTGTGGGCATTGTACGGGGGGACTTGGAATTGGCAGACGGTGAGCAGCCCATAGTTGGCAGAAGAACCATGCAACTATTCAAATTAAATTAATTTTGTGCTGTCAGCGCACTGGCCGACCTCTGCAGTGATGTGGGACATCAATTTTAACGATTGCTTTCTTTTATAAAAAAATAAAAAAGCACGTTGCCAAGTTGTTAAAGTTGTTTATTAATTTAATTAAAGCATACAAAGCATATCATGGGATCAATCATTCAATCAATCAATATAACGGATAAGGCGTGAGGTTGAGGGGGCCAGCCTGTTTGCCTGCACTGGGGCCAACCGCCTGGTAGCCTGGGACTCAATTGAAGGAGAGTGTAATTGATCACTGGTAAAGGGTTCTTGCCGACCAACAATGGCCGGGACTACGCAACCTGCTGAATTTTGAATTTTGAATTTTGACCAACAATGGCCGGGACTACGCAACCTGCTGAATTTTGAATTTTGAATTTTGACCAACAATGGCCAGGACTAAGCAACCTACTGAATTTTGAATTTTGACCAACAATGGCCAGGACTAAGCAACCTACTGAATTTTGAATTTTGACCAACAATGGCCGGGACTACGTAACCTGCTGAATTTTGACTTTTGACTTTTGACCGAAAATAGCCGGGACTACGCAACCTGCCAAATTTATATTTTTGACTTTTGACCGACAATGACCAGGACTTCGCTACCTGCCGAATCTGTGATATGTGTGTTCTTATCATTATCTACAATAATTCAGACCCTATAATTGCGTTCCCACATGTGATGGGGTGCATAGGTGTGTTAAAAAACAAGATTAGAAGAAATATATAGGGAAGCGTCAGAGATATGGGTCGCTGTTTTTCTTTTGGGCTACTAGCTGCAACTTCTGAGCGGCACCCTGAGCCAGCCGCTGGGTTAATCCTCCATATCTCAGCAGCGCTAGAAAGCTGATTACGTCAGCTTCAAGGTGCACTGTGTTGCTTTAGGTTTGGCTGATTAGGGAGCCAGGGGAGCTGCCTAGAAGCTGCTGCTCGTAGCCGAAAATAAACCACAGTGATATGGGTGAAGTTGAAGTTACCTGCTTGGCCGTCAGCACATTGGCTGACTTTTATTGTGATGTGGTACAGACACAATGTGACAGCAGCCTGGGCTTCCACTGAAAGAGAGTATACTTGCTCACTGACTGGTAAAGGGTTCTTTCCCACGCAGAATGGCCGGGACTGAGCAATATGCAGAATCTGCGATATTTGTGTTCGAATTATTATCTACTATACTTATAGAACCCTATTATTGCGTTCCCAGAAGGGCACCACCAGGCGTTCAAGTTACCTGCTTGGCCGTCAGCACATTGGCTGACTTCTGTTGTGATGTGGTACAGACGTTCAGTCGCTGCAGCCTGTGCCTCTCCTTCGGCCTCTAGCCGCTCCTTCTCTCGTGCCAGGAGGGTAGCTGTGTCTTGCTCATGGCGGAGGCGCCCGTCCAAGCGTTGGATCTCGGCCTCACACAGGTCTACTAGCAGCTGCAGGTTGTGCTGAAGCTCGGGCATCGGTTTTTTGTCTCCTTCTATGGTCTCAGCCTGGGAGAATGGGGGTGGTGGTGGCTAGGTGGAGTGTGGGTGGATTGTTTGCATACACGATTGGGATCAGGTAGTGGAATGGTGGTGATGGAATGGTTGAGGGTGATTGATGTTGGTGGTATCTTGCTCATGGCTGAGGAGCCCGTCCAAGCGTTGGTGGTGGTTGGTGGTAGTTGGTGGTATATTGCTCATAGCCGAGGCGCCTGTCCAAGCGTTGGTGGTAGTTGGTGGTAGTTGGTGGAAGTTGGTGGTATATTGCTCATAGCCGAGGCGCCCGTCCAAGCGTTTGTGGTAGTTGGTGGTATACTGCTCATAGCTGAGGCACCCGTCCAAGCGGTGGTGGTGGTTGGTGGTAGTTTAGGGTATCTTGATCATAGCCGAGGCGCCAGTACAAGCGTTGGATCTCGGCATCACAGGTCGACTAGCAGCTGCAGGTTGTGCTGAAGCTCGGGCATCGGTTTTTTTGTCTCCTTCTGTGGTCTCAGCCTAGTGAAAGAGCAAGGGGGGGGGATTTCATTTCACAATAAGCATCGTCCATGTACATGCAATACTCGTGTGAATAAGTATCCCCCATATAGGCTTCATCATCATCTGCCTCCCGCAGGTTGCCTAACAGCAGCAGGTTGTGCTGACGCTCGGGCATTGTTTTTTTGTCTCCTTCTGTGGTCTCAGCCTAGTGAAAGAGCAAGGGGGTGGATTTCGTATCACAATGAGCATCTTCCATGTACATGCAATACTCGTGTGAATAAGTATCCCTCATATAGGCTTCATCATCATCTGCCTCACGCAGGTCTACTAGCAGCTGCAGGTTGTGCTGAAGCTCGGGCATCGGTTGTTTTGTCTCCTTCTGTGGTCTCAGCCTAGTGAAAAAGAGGGGTAGATTTCATATCATAATAAGCATCTTCCATGAACATGTCATATTCATGTGAATAAGTATCCTCCACATAGGCTTCATCATCCGCCTCACGCAGGTCGACTAACAGCTGCAGACAGAACTTTTCCCCCCGTTTCAGAAAAGGATCTTCTGGCAGCGATCAGGGTTTGCTGTCTTTCAAGATTGGGCTCCTGGTAGCGATTTGGGTAGGCGGCTCGAAGGGCCAGCCAGGGGGGGTAGGGGGTTGGGGGAATGAGATTTAAGTCTCATGGTAGCAATCACTACTGGATTTCCACTTTCAGTAGCATCAAAAGCGCAACCCAAAAGGAGGCAGTTGTGTCAAAAGCGCAACCCAATATGTCAAAATGTAATGCCCTGGTTCACACAGAACGATCGGGATCTAGACCTGGACAAGACTTTAAACTGTCTTGTCGACTTAGTAAGCTCTCTGGTTTCCATGTTTTGGACTTATTCTGTGTATTGTACGGGGGGACTTCGAATTGGAAGACGGTGAGTAGCCAGAGTTGGCTGAGGAACCATGTACCAATTCAAATTCAAATTCATAACCCAGAGTTGGCTGCAGAAACATGTAACAATTCAAACTCACATCCATAACCCAGAGTTGGCTGCAGAAACATGTAACAATTCAAACTCAAATTCTTAACCCAGAGTTGGCTTAAAAAGCAATTAACAATTCAATTCAACCCAATTGGGATCAGGTGGTAGATTGGCTTGCCAGTTTCTACTTCATCATATGAACCCTAACCCCTCAACTCTAAAGCAATATCACCATAGCCCCTCCGGATCATCTATAATTATCTTGGTTATTTGGGGATGGGCCATTCCCTTTAGACGTCAGACAGTTTAATACTTGTCTAGAGACAAAAATTTCAGCCAACCGTCTCGTAACTAACTGGCTTCGGTCTGTTCCATTCTGCCGCCATCTGCTGTTCCAATAGCCAACACTCTCCGCCGATTTTCCGTGTCGCTTGCGACGCTGCCTAGGACTTGCCTCTTACTAACCAGACGTAGAACAAACCAACACCTCCCCGCCCCACACAGTACAACACAGCACAAAACAGAAAAACACAAGACATAGCACGAACCAAGACCTACCTGAGCGTTTAGATGCTCCATGTTAGTGATGACTCTTGCTTGAGGCCCCCTCATATCAATGATGGGCTGAGAAGCCAGGGCCTGGGGCTAGTCAATGGAAGCCTGAACCTCCCCACACCACACCACACAATACAACACAGTGCAGCACAAGATGTAGCACGAACCAAGACCTAGCTGAGCGTTTAGATGCTTCACGTTAGTGATTACCCTTGCTTGAGTCCCCCTCATATCAATGATGGGCTGAGTAGCCAGGGTGGTGGTGTCCATCTATGGCAAACTCCCCCCCACCCCCCACCCACACAGTGCAACACAAAACAGAACATAACAAGACGTAGCACAAACCAAGACCTACCTGAGCGTTCTGGTTGTACTTGTTGGTGATAACTCTTCCTTGAGGCCCCCTTGTAAAAAATAAGGGTTGAGTAGCCAGGGTGGTGGTTTCCATCTATGGCAAACTCCCACCCACCCCCCACCCACACAGTGCAACAGAGCACAAAACATAACAACACAAGATATAGCACAAACCAAGACCTACCTGAGCGTTTAGATGCTCCATGTTAGTGATAACTCTTGCTTGAGGCCCCCTCATATCAATGATGGGCTGAGAAGCCAGGGCCTGGGGCTTGTCAATGGAATCTTGAACTACTGCATCTGCAGTCTTGTACTCGCGCTTAGTCCGTACTTCGCTGTGCTTCTTCTTCCACAGTTGGCCCGGGATCTTTTGCTGGTCCTGCTTGGATGCAGCAGCCTTATCCTACAAGTTGGCACCGTGAAAATTGTCAGGTGTGGGTTTAGGTCTAAGTGTAGGTTTTAGGTTTAGGGATTAGTTTAGGGTTTAGAATTTATAGGGCTTCAATTGGAGGTTGAAGGTCAAGCTGGCAAGTGGACTTGAAGGCGAACTTGGTTACAAGGCTCCAGCCATAAATTTGGCAGCTCCCCAGCTTTGTTGGCCCGGGATGTTCTGCTGCTAGGCTGCAGCAGCCTTACCCTACAAGTTGGTATCGGGAAACTTGTCAAGTATGTTTCAATTTACTAGGCTTCAATATAGTTGGGCTTCTACTAAGTTATAGTTAATTAAAAACTCATACGGCATGCCAAGGGCGCGAGGTTGAAGGAACCCTCCCGTTTGCATGCACCGTACATACTGGAGAATTATTATTATCATGGGTTTTAGGTTTCGCAGACCGCGTTGGGCCAGAGCTTGGACTCCCGCGCGACAGCACGGAGGGAAGTTCTCTACCTCTTCCAAGGCGGCAGGTCTGAAGTTTGGGAACCTGGTCAGGGCTCGAACCACAGACCTCTCAGATTCTGGGTTCTACGGAACCATACAGCCTAAGCTCGATTCTACCAAAGATAGCAGTAATTGCAGGTGTGCCTCAATTGGGCCTGTACTTCAATTGCAGGTGTGCTCCAATTGGGCCTGTACTTCAATTGCAGGTGTGCTCCAACTGGGCCTGTACTTCAATTGCAGGTGTGCTCCAATTGGGCCTGTACTTCAATTGCAGGTGTGCTCCAACTGGGCCTGTACTTCAATTGCAGGTGTGCTCCAACTGGGCCTGTACTTCAATTGCAGGTGTGCTCTAACTGGGCCTGTACTTCAATTGCAGATGTGCCTCAACTGGGCCTGTACTTCGATTGCAGGTGTGCTTCAACTGGGCCTGTACTTCAATTGCAGGTGTGATTCAACTGGGCCTGTACTTCAATTACAGGTATGCTTCAACTGGGAAAGGTTCTTCAATTGCAGATGTAGACTTGAACTTGAAATTGGTTACAAGGCTCCAGCCATCATTTTTGGCTGCTTACCTGCAGCAGCCTTATCTTACAGGTTGGTACTGGGAGACTCGTGAAGCACTGTGTTTTTTCGCCATCTACACGGCACCAGTCTGATCTCACTAACGTGTAGTCAACAGCACTGTGCTTTTTCATGCGACTTGTCGCAAATTGAGCGAATCGGAGTGAAACCAGTGCGACACGCTGCCCCCTGAACTTGCTGCGTGGCAATGCTTGGGTCTGGCTAAAGTAGTCAAAAATGCCCCTCTGAACCCTCCGAGCTCTGCGCTTTGCGCTCTGTCGGGTTCGGGGGGCAGCGCGTCACACTGCGGTGGCACTGAGTCGCTCAATTTGCGACACGTCGCACACAAAAAAAAGCGACTTCATGTGAGTGAGATTAGACTGGAGCCATATGGATGGTGTGGCATGCCTACACATTTCGTGGTGCTGCCCAGTGTGGTCAAGAATACCAACTCACAGTATACTGTGAATGGTGTTACACAACAAAGTTGCGGTCCAGCCGCACAAAACATAAACACCATCAGCTCATCAAATCTGATAAGCAGTGTTACACAACCTAGTTGTGGTCCAGCCGCACAGCTTACATGAACAATAGTAGCTCACAAATCTATCCCTTTCCCCTTCAAACGTGCCTCCCTGGCCTTCTCCATCTCATGCTCCTCCTGGTGATGCATTCCATATCATCCCAAATACCAGTTAACATAAACACCATTAACTCACCGTATCTATCCCTTTTTCCTTCAAACGTGCCAATCTGGTGACGAGTTCCATATCCCCCAAATACCAGTTAACATAAACACCAGTATCTCACCAAATCTATCCCTTTCGCCTTCAAATATGCCCCCTGGTTACGAGTTCCAAATCCCCTAAATACCAGTTAGCATAAACAATATAAGCGCACCGTATCTATGCCCTTGGCCTTCAAACATGCCTCCCTGGTGACAAGTTCCATATCCCCCAAATACCAGTTTAAAAAAACACCAGTAGCTCACCAAATATATCCCTGTCGCCTTCAAACATGCCCCCTGGTGACGAGTTCCATACCGCCCAAATACCATTTAACATAAACACCATTAACTTACCGTATCTATGCCCTTGGCCTTCAAACGTGCCTCCCTGGTGACGAGTTCCATATCCCTAGAATACCACTTAACGTAAACACCAGTAGCTCACCAAATATATCCCTGTCGCCTTCAAACGTGCCCCCTGGTGACGAGTTCAATCCCGCCCAAATACCAGTTTACATATACACCATTAACTCACCGTATCTATGCCCTTGGTCATCAAACGTGCCTCCCTGGTGACGAGTTCCATATCCCTAGAATACCACTTAACGTAAACACCAGTAGCTCACCAAATATATCCCTGTCGCCTTCAAACGTGCCCCCTGGTGACGAGTTCCATATCCCCAACATACCAGTTAACATAAACACCATTAACTTACCGTATCTATGCCCTTGGCCTTCAAACATGCCTCCCTGGTGACAAGTTCCATATCCCCCAAATACCAGTTAACAAAAACACCAGTAGCTCACCAAATATATCCCTGTCGCCTTCAAACGTGCCCCCTGGTGACGAGTTCCATACCGCCCAAATACCAGTTTACATAAACATCATTAACTCACCGTATCTATGCCCTTGGCCTTCAATCGTGCCTCCCTGGCCTTCTCCATCTCATCTTCCTCCTGGTGACGAGTTCCATATCCCAGCGCCATTCCCTTCTGCCGCAACTTCGCTTCAATGGGCTTGTTAATACCAGAAGCATCCCGTCCTAAGCCCTCCCCTGGCTTGTAGCCCATACTCATCATCAGCTTCATACCGATGCCTTTGGTATGCTTTTCAAAGGATGCAAATCCAGGGTCTGCTGCAATTGCCTTGGTCCTCTGCTTTTCTTTTTTGTGCACTGTGGTTTCGGCAAGTTTGCGCTCAGCCACACGCGCTTTGATCCTGTCATGGGGAGGGATTTGTTTTTCAAATCTGAAAGTGGGTTTTTATAGCTTCATGGTTTTAGGCCTCCTCCAGGGAAAGTGTATAATGTTTTGTAGGGCAAAAAAAAGATAATCTGGACCAAAACGGGGTCTGAAGTGGCTATCGCAATGGAAAGTGGGGGAAATCCCTGGTCATGGGGTGTAAAAGCTTGAGCGTGAGCACGCCATGTATGGCTGAGCGCGTGAGCGGCATGAAAGCAGTATGTGTATCAAAACGGTGAGCGTGTTTTAAGTTACAGAATGGCACATGCAAGCTTTGCTCTCTCTTTTTCTGTTTTGAGCACTGTGGTTTCGGCAAGCTTGTGCTTTGCCACACGAGCTTTGATCCTGCCATCGGGTGTAGAGGCTTGAGCGTGAGTGTTAACATGCCATGTATGGCTGAGCGCGTGAGCGGCATGAGAACGGTACGCGTATTAAATCGGTGTGCGTGTTTCATGCGGCAGAATGGCACATGCAACCTTTGCTCTCTCTTTTTCTGTTTTGAGCACTGTGGTTTCGGCAAGTTTGTGCTCAGCCACACGCGCTTTAATCCTGTCATGGGGTGTTGAGGCTTGAGTGTGAGTGTGAGCAAGCCATGTATGGCTGAGCGCGTGAGCGGCGGTACGTGTATCAAAACGGTGTGTGTGTTTTATGTGACAGAACGAAACGAGCAACCTTTTCCATCTCTCTTTTTTTTGCACTGTGGTTTCAGCAAGTTTGCGCCCTGCCACACGCGCTTTGATCCTGGCATGGGTGTAGAGGCTTGAGCGTGAGCATGCCGTGTATGGCTGAGCGCGTGAGCGGCATGAAAGCGATACGTGTATCAAAACGGTGTGTGTTTTATGTGACAGAATGGCATATGCAACCTTTGCTCTCTCTTTTTCTGTCTTGAGCACTGTGATTTCGGCAAGTTTAGACACACACCATGTACACACACCACGCACCCATAAATACCCGCACCCACGCGTTAACAAACACCACGCGTACTCACACACCACACACACACTAACACCCACACCCACACATACACACACCACGCACACACATACAGACAAGCACACATACACCACATACATAGATACACATACATAAGCACACACACTAACGTGCACGCACGCACACACACCCACACCCACAAACAAACACCACGCACACTCACGCACACCCACCCACCCTCCCACCCACACCCACAACCAATCACCACACACACTCACACACACCACCACAACTGCTCACATGACCACCGCAACAGACACAAGCTCACAACACTTGTCCCTATATTGGACAGGGTCAAAGCACCAACACTATGATATGACAATATGACAGCCACGTTGATTCTGGGAGAATTCTCATCAATTTCGGCTTAAACTTGTCAAAAATTTGGCATTGCATTTGTCCAAAAATTGTCATTAAATTCGTCCAAAATGTGACATTAAATTTGTCATTGAATTTGTCAAAAATTTGGCGTTGCATTTGTCAAAACCTTGTCATTAAATTTGTCAAAAATTTGTCCAAAATTTGAAATAGTTGAGCGGCGAAACTACTTGTCGACCTGTCAAACCCAAATCATCCCCTGAAGTGCTATAACTGTTACGTGCATGAACGAGCATACGTGCATGAAATAAGCCCACCAAGCAAGTAAGAGACTTTCCAAACCCCATGCAACCTTGCATGTATGTGCCAGTCCAGAGGCAGTCAACTAGGCAAAAGAGACGTGCCAAACCCCATGCAACCATGCATGCATGTTACAGTCCACAGGTAGCCAACTAGGCAAAAGAGACATGCCAAACCCCATGCAACCATGCATGTATGTTACAGTCCAGGGGTAGCTGAACAGGCAAAATAGATGTGCCAAACCCCATGCAACCATGCATGTATGTTACAGTCCACAGGTAGCCAACTAGGCAAAAGAGACATGCCAAACCCCATGCAACCATGCATGTATCTAACAGTCCAGGGGTAGCTGAACAGGCAAAATAGATGTGCCAAACCCCATGCAACCATGCATGAATGCTAATGTCCAGGGGTAGCCAATTAGGCAAAAGAGACATGCCAAACCCCATGCAACCATGCATGTATCTTACAGTCCAGGGGTAGCTTAACAGGCAAAATAGATGTGCCAAACCCCATGCAACCATGCATGAATGCTACTGTCCAGGGGTAGCCAACTAGGCAAAAGAGACATGCCAAACCCCATGCAACAATGTATGTATGTCAAAGTCCAGGGGTAGCTTAACAGGCAAAATAGATGTGCCAAACCCCATGCAACCATGCATGAATGCTACTGTCCAGGGGTAGCCAACTAGGCAAAAGAGACATGCCAAACCCCACGCAACCATGCATGTATGTCACAGTCCAGGGGTAGCCAACTAGGCAAAATAGATGTGCCAAAGCCCATGCATGTATGTTACCGTGCAGGGCTAGCCAACTAGGCAAAAGACTTGCCAAACCCCATGCAACCATGCATGTACTTGGTAGTCCAGGGGTGACCAAATAGGTTGAAGAGAAGTGCCAAACCGCATGCACCCGCATACCTTGCTCCCAGGTTAGTTGACAGCACGCCCTCCCCATCATCATCATCCTCATGATCTGAACTGTCCTTGGGAAGGGCACCAGCAGATTGAAAACCAAGTCCCCCTGCAGGCTTCGACCCAAGCCCGGATCGCTCTTCAGGCTCCTCCTTGGGGGCGGCCGTTGCAATAGCAGCTTCCTCGGGTTGGTTGACTGTCACTCCAGAGCTTTTAAATGCCACAGGGTGCGTGTAATCTCCATCACTTTTCCCCTTGCTTTTACGTTTTCGACCTCCTCCATCGTCATCACTGTCCCCCTCGTTGAACACGCCGTATAGCTGATCTTCACGCGTCTGCGTGCGCTTCTTCTTCGTCTCTCGGTAATAGAACTCCCCACCAATCCACTCGCCACCCTCGTAGTCATTGTCTACATTTAATTTTTCGAGCTCTTGGTCTTGATCCATGGCTGGAGTCAGGCAGAATTGGGAGGATAGCTGTGGACCAGCTCCAGATCCCTCTGGGGCCCGATGTGCGCGCCCAGGTCCCCAGATGAGCAATTCAGACTAATTGGCAGCTAGCTCATGACAGGAGAGCATGTTTAACTCTGGAATGAATGGACAAAAATGCTAACGCACAATTGGTGAAGCTTGAGGAACGGTGCGCGAGGGTGTCGCACCAGTGCTGAAATAGGTGCTGTAAAGGAGATAAGTTATGTGGCGTGGCTTATTTGCGGTTTTCATTTTTCATTGTTGTCCCGGGGCAGCTGTGAAGCTGTGTAGGCTGTTTTTAAACCGTAAATCACGAAAATAAATATACTGCGTTGGTCGTTTTTCTCCCGCGTTTCTCCAGAGTGCCAGGAATGCCATCTTCACCATCCCGTTGGATTCGGTGTTGTGCCGTTGTGTAAGCGCACAGCTTCTTCGGCATTTCTCCCTGCTGGTCTAAGTATTAAACAGCTACACAGCTACTTGTCCAAAGCCCCCTTGACATCGTCAGGTTGCGGGCACATTTGGAGTTGGAGTCAAGGGCAGGAGCGCACCAGGATAATGTATCACTATCATCAAAATTAGGAAATTCGGAACCATTCGGGGTATTCCCGCACGAGTGATCGCCACATATTCGCATACATGCCAGACCAACCTATTAAATTGTGAACTGTCTTACTCCTACTCGAACGACAGGTCGATCTGAGTTTTCGATTTAATCCTAGTATGTCCGCCTCTCCCGTCTTCGTTGTCCTCGTCACCGGCAAGCTTAAGCCCGGCTTCAAAGAGCAGTTCATTGCCAATTTCAAGCCCCTTGTAAGGCTCCTTCTTGCAACTCTGCCAGCCACACGATTCTTGCTTGTATCATCGAATAGAAAGTGCTAATAGCCAGGCATGCTGTAGCTCAACAGACTCTGGTGAATTTTGAGTGCATGCTGCCTCAGCACAGATTCTGGATATTTTTTAGTGCATCAATATGTGTATGATCTGGCACTCCCATCCTGCGCCTTCCGCCCTAATTTTTAAACTGTTGACACCATGTAACCGCATTTTGTTATCCGATGTGTGGTGCAGGTGTGTTTATACTGCCCATGTTTACTCCGCCTACAGACGGTGAACATCCTAAAATCTGTCAGACCATGTAATCAACCAACCACCCTAGATAGCAAGCGCTGCACATGCATCCAATCTCTTAGGTAGTCAAGTTGCAGGCTAGATAAATGAAATGTATCGTGCACTTAGCAAGGCAGTGGCATGTGTGCATTTAGCTCTCTTCAGAATTCAGGCTCATCTGTGACTTTTATGTGGGAGATGATCTGGGTGATGATGATGATGATGATGGCTACAGTATCCTGGTGCGCTCCTGGACTCAACAAATGATGCAACTTGACGAGTTCAGGGGGGGCTTAATACTGAGGGAGCACATTTCCCCTTCAGGCTGAGTTTGTGGAGAAAAACGAGGACGGCTGCTACACCTACCAGCTTAGCTTTGGGAATGAGGATCCCGATTCCCTCAGCATTTACGAAAGGTACTGGTCCTTCTTAATGCACAAGTTATCTTGATTATTTTGATTATTTGAGGATGGACAAGTCCGTTTAGCCTAATTGGCTACCCCCTGGACTGTAACGTACAAAACACAAGCGCAACTTAGTGCATACAGGGGAGAGTTGAAGCGCATACAGGCTAGTGTTGAAGTGCATGCAGGGCACTGTTTGTTTTATTATGCCTCACCATTCCGTTGCTGCATGGCGACACATGAGCCTGGTTAAACTAACCAGAAATGCCCCTGAACACCCCAGGCTCTGCGCTTTGAGCTCCGCGGGGTTCAGGGGGTAGCGCGTCGCACTGGGGTCGCACTGAGTCACTCAATTCGTGACGCGTTGCAAGAACAAAAACAGTGATACAGGGTAGTGTTGAATTGCATGCTTTTCCCACTTGCATGCTTTAGTCAGGGTAGGGCCAGTGAATTTTATTTCAGATTCATGTAGGCCAGGTTGAGTAGCTACTTGTGCTACGCAAGTCTGATTTCCGGATTGTTGTATAGCCATCTCATGGCGAAGCGCGGAGCCGGGGGTCCGGGGGGCAGCGCCAAACCCACGCGTCGCCATGCAACGACAGAATGGCGATGCAGTGGCGACGTGTCGTGGAAACAATCGTTGGGTACGGCTAGATACGCCTGCCAAGACGGTCCGTCTTCTTACACTGTTTCTTTATGGGGCTACCCATGGCAGCTTCCAGCCAGCTCCATATGCCATCCACTGGGTCAAGCCCAAAGCTTTCAGCTGCATTGGAATGCCCGTCATGACAGCTTTCGGACGCACTAGCTAGCTTCAGGTTAGGCCCAAGAACAGGGAAATGGAGCTGCCTAGAACTTGCTACGTGTAGCTCAAAAAGAAGCATTGAATATGAATTTATGCAGGTGAACGTTATATATTCTGTCACGTGGCTGGACATGACTGAGACAGACATATCTTTTACTTTCTACAAGCTACAGCTTCTAGTCAGCTATTCTGATTGGCTATTCAGCCAAACGGAATGCGACCTAGTACACCTTAAAGCTGACACAATTAGCTACTCAGAAGTGCTGAAATATTTGGGTTTCGCTCATCAGCTGGCTCAAGGAGCTGCCTAGAAGCTACTGCTCCTAGCCAAAAATAAAACCTACGGAGACGAAGCGGTAGTGCTACAATCAATCAAGGTGTAAGAGTGAGGCTAGAACTTCAGAGTAACGCTAGCCTTGACGTGCACAGTGTAAAAAAGGTAATGACAACGCCTGGTGGGGCGTGGTGTTAAGGGAGCCCGTCGTACGCGGGTGGGGAGCGGTCTCCTACCTCAACTGGACAAGCTACCATGGCGGTTGACGTGCACAGTGTAATCAAAAGTGTAATCACTCAAGAACATTGAAGCACATGGATTTGAAGGGTTTTTCTGCATAGCTGACAGTTCCCAGTCTATCCAGTCTTTTGCTTGGCGACTAGGTAATGTAATATAAGCTAGGTACTGCTGTTCCATTTTCCTCTAGCCTATTTAGCTACTCCTGAACTGGGGACTGGCATCAGGGTTTTTCAAGGATACTTCAGAATCGACTCTACATCTCTACTCTACTCTACTCTACTCTACTCTACTCTACTCTACTCTACTCAACTCTACTTTACTCTACTCTACTCTAATCTACTGTACATCTATACTCTACTCTAGCCAAGTTCCACATTTCATGAGCCAAATATGTGTTTCCAACAAACTGCCCGTCCAAAGTCTGTGTTTGAGATGTGAAACGCAACAATTTTACCAACCCTGGCTGACATATGTACATGCACTGAATTGTGTATGTCCGTCTTTTCCATTTTCCAGGTATATCAGCAAGGAGTATGTTGAGACTGTGCACTGGCAATCCGAACCCTTCAAGGCCTTCGGAGCCGCCACCCGTGCCCTGGGGGATATCTGGGAGACCAAGGCAGTAGTGAAGTACGACGAGACGCCCGTTGGCTTCATGGCTCGCTAATCTCGGGGATGCGGGCATGCCTGGTATGTGAGAGATAGAAGAAGCTGGAATGGCTGGGATTACTGATGGAGCAATGTTTATTTGGGGGGCCAAGCATGGCAGCTTCCAGACAGGGAAACGGAGCTGTCTAGAAGCTGCCAAAACGCATAGCCCAAAAAAGGAACAGTGCCCCAGACTTCATCGTGGATACCATAAAGCCATGATCGCTGGATTCTTTTGAATCCAGCAGTGTAGGATTCCTTGCGCATAGCTTTTCTATTCGGCTATGAGCAGTAGCTTCTAGGCAGCTCCTTGAGCCAGCCGCTGAGCTAAACCCAACCATGTCAGCACTTCTATGCAGCTAAGTGTGTCAGCTTCAAGGTGCACTAGGTCGCATTCCGTTTGGCTGAATAGCCAGTCAGAGAAGCTGACTATAAGCTGTTCCTCGCAGCTGAAAAGAAAAGAGGTGACAAGGTAGAATATTTCCTCCTCCTTCTAGGCTTGGTCATCATGTGCCGGCATAAATGGTAATAGTATCTTTGTGGGCAACTATACCTGCATTATGAATTTGAATTTGAATCGTCTCGTGCTTTTTTAGCCAACTCTGGGCTGTGCACCGTCTGCCAATTCCGAGTCCCCTCGTGCGATACCCATAGAAACCAGGGAGTGAGGATGCACATTAAGTGGATTAGACAGTTTAAAGACTTGTCCAGGTCAAGACCGCATTATGAGGAGTTCTGTAACATTGTACCGGTATACAAGTGTGTATGGATTGGAAGTCTGGCAAAAGAATGTGACGAATCCTCGCATTGGTTGATCCAGATCATGCTATCTTGCACTGCTATCGTACATGATGATGATGATGATATTAAAATATGATCAATTTGTTTGGTACCCCGAGATCATGATTTCCCTATATTAGGTAATGATAACTCCTGGTGGGGCGTGGTGTTAGGGGAGCCTGTCGTACACGGGTGGGGAGCGGTCTCCTACCTCAACTGGACAAGCTACCATCGCGGTTAACGACGACCTTCAACGCCAAGAGCGGCTGAAGGGGGAGTCGAACCCCCATCGAACCCCCTTTGAACTCATCATTCTTAAAGTGATTTAGTCTACCACTAGACCAATGTATATCACTGAAAGAGGCTATTTCCCTATATTACTATATATGAGGTACTTGGCAGTTTGGCACGATTTTAGTTCCTGTAATTATTTTGTATGGGCGGAAGGGCTGATGTGGAAGCCTACAATCTAGCCTGCCATTGGATTGGATTGATTTCATGGTCAAGTAGCCTTCAGGCTGCTCATCAACTGCAGGTGGAGTGAATATGGGTACAGGTATGAACATAACACCACACTCCAGAGTGCAGAATGCCATCACCTGCCATTGACCAATTGCATGAACACAACAGTTCTTGATAGGAGTTCACCAATCCTATTCCCTGGGCTTGAGTCAAAGGGATCTAGATTCTGGAACTGCAAATCGAAATTATCTGGCTTCAGCCTTAGTGATAAGGCTGCTTGTACGTAAACAATGGCCAAGAAGCACAGTAAGCAAGATTGCTGTAAGAGCATCCAAAGTCTAAACCAGACAGTAGTTTAGTAGAGCCGATTGGATTGCAGGAGATATTTGCACTGGTTGGCTCTGATGGGAAGCATCAGGCAGTTCGTGCTGCTTTTAATCGCACTGAAAACGACAAACGCAGGTATGTGGTATTCATGTTGCCTCGGCAAGATGCATAACCCTCGAAAACATAACTTTTGAGACGAAACCGTAGTACATGTTATTCGAAGGGGTCCGAAATCGAAATGCGGCAGAACTTCGGCAGCGTGTGGCGTGGCCTGCCTGTCGAATTCAATCGCACCCGAGCCGGTGACCCGAGCCACCCGAGGTGCACCCGAGCTGGTGACCCGAGCTGGTGACCCGAGCTTGACCTGCCAGGAACCAGGCTGGTCCGAACTGGTCCGAACAGATCTGTAAGAGTGAGACGTAACGACTTTCGCTTGAAATCTGGTGTTGGACATCCACCAAATCCGTGCTACCTAGCTTATAAGAGTTGGCGAAGCAGTTTCCCAGATCTTGTCGAGGCTGTTTATCAAATATGAATCAAAGCGAGCCATCGTGCACGAGCAGAAATGTCACACTGGTCCTCGTTGCCTTTCTTGCATTAGCGAGCGGCTTCTTATCTTTCAATTTCCATCAAATAGTTAGGGTGAGGTCCCTCGCTATTTTGCGCTTCTTTCCCCACGCCAATATCGATCGGTTGCATGACGCTTCCTCTGGCACTGCTGCAGGTGTCACATGCGCACATTAGCATAGCTCATGAACATCGCTCGCATGTATTTTGCTCCTTCACCAAAGATTGTGAAGACGAAAAGAGCGTCACAGGTGAATGCCCCGTGACTGAACTGTATGCTTGCCTTGCTGTCAGGCTGCATGCAAGAGCTCTGACATATGCACCTGTCTCACTTTCATATGGTCAACCACTTATCCACCCATCCACCCCTCTCTGCCCCTCTCTGTTTATGCACAAACACAAACACACACACACACACACACACACACACACCACACACCACACACCCACAAACACACCCACATGCACACATGCACACACGCACGCACACACACACACACACACACACACACACACACACACACACACACACACACACGCACACACACACACGCCCCCCCCCCAACACACACACACACACACACACACACACACATGTACATATACATACACGCCCACTCACCCACTCGCCCACCAGCCCACACATACACATACACATACACATACACATACACATACACATACACATACACATACACATACACATACACACACACATACACACATACACACATACACACATACACACATACATACAGCGTTAGTTATGGCGCTCACCCCAAATGACCAAGACATCTAGGGCACGTCTCACCAACCAATTAACCAACAAACCACCCCATACGACCCAGGCATCTAAGTCGCGTCTCACCAACCAACTAACAAACCAACCACCCCATATGATCCAGACATATAGGTCACGTCTCACCAACCAACTAACCAACCAACCATGGTCGCATAAAATACAATCCCCCCATGCTCCCCCCCCCCCCCCCCCCCCCCCCCCCCCCCCAGTAGCAAGAGAGATTTGGACCACGCCAATGTCTCTGACACAAGCACTAGCAGTCAAGGCCATGCCAGCACGGCAACACCCTGGATCATGGTCGCACAAAATACAAACTGATGCCCCCCCCCCCCCCGCCCCCCCCCCAAGTAGCAAGAGAGATTTGGACCACGCCAATGTGTCAGACACAAGCACTAGCAGTCAAGGCCATGCCAGCACGGCAACACCCTGGATCATGGTCGCACAAAATACAAACTGATGCCCCCCCCCCCCCCCTCCCCCCCCCCAAGTAGCAAGAGAGATTTGGACCACGCCAATGTGTCAGACACAAGCACTAGCAGTCAAGGCCATGCTAGCACGGCAACAACCTGGATCATGGTCGCACAAAATACAAATCGATGCCCCCCCTCCTCCCCCCCTCAGGTAGCAAGAGAGATTTGGAACAAGCCAATCAGTCTGACGCCAGCACTAGCAGTCAAGGCAATTCAAGCACGGCAACACCCTGGATAATGGTAGCGCCCTCCAGGCAAAGCATTCGGGGCTCCAACTACAGTGCTGTTCCCGAGGGTCAGGTGGAAGAAGTGACCAAGGTGTTGTCATCGCGAGTTTGTGGTCAACCAGCTATCGATGGGTGTGTGTTTGTATGTACTTGTCCCTGAGCGTGTGTTTGTATGGGGTTGTCCTTTAGTATGTGGCTGTCCTTGAGGTATGTGGTTGCCCTTGCGTGTGTGTTTGTCTGTGCTTGTCCCTGAGTGTGTGTTTGTATGGGTTTGTCCTTTAGTATGTGGCTGTCCTTGAGGTATGTGGTTGTCCTTGCGTGTGTGTTTGTCTGTGCTTGTCCCTGAGTGTGTGTTTGTATGGGGTTGTCTTTTAGTATGTGGCTGTCCTTGAGGTATGTGGTTGTCCTTGCGTGTGTGTTTGTCTGTGCTTGTCCCTGAGCGTGTGTTTGTATGGGTTTGTCCTTTAGTATGTGGCTGTCCTTGAGGTATGTGGTTGCCCTTGCGTGTGTGTTTGTCTGTGCTTGTCCCTGAGTGTGTGTTTGTATGGTGTTGTCCTTTAGTATGTGGCTGTCCTTGAGGTATGTGGTTGTCCTTGCGTGTGTGTTTGTCTGTGCTTGTCCCTGAGTGTGTGTTTGTATGGGGTTGTCCTTTAGTATGTGGCTGTCCTTGAGGTATGTGGTTGCCCTTGCGTGTGTGTTTGTCTGTGCTTGTCCCTGAGCGTGTGTTTGTATGGTGTTGTCCTTTAGTATGTGGTTGTCCTTAAGGGTTGTTGGTGTCCTTGCGTGTGTGTTTGTAGGTGGCTGTCCTTATGTATGGGGTTGTCCTTAAGGTATGTGGTTGTTCCTGAGTGTGTGTTTGTATGTGGTTGTCCCTTAGTAAGTGGCAGCCAGCTATCGATGGGTCAGTCCCTTGAGTTTGTGTTGGTATGTGCTAAAGCTATCATTACAGTACAGTACAGTACAGTCCAATACAGTACATAACATCACAACATTGAAATTGAAATTGTTACATCCGTGTAATACAGTTACTCACAGGACGTGAAGTGAAGGACACCATAGCGTAAGCCGGAGCTAGCTATAGTCACCGTTCACATCACAACAAATCACATCGCATCACATCGCTTCACATCACCCTGCTGACAGCTATGCTCACGTGAAGCCGCCCTCTCTAACATTACATTACATTACCCTCCCCAGACCCTAAACCATAACCCCCAAACCCTAAACCCTAAACCATCACCCTGCTGACAGCTATGCTCACATGAAGCCTCAGACTTCGCCTACCCCCACCCCCATCCCATGGCTACCCCCCCCCACCACCACCACCACCCCCATCCCATGGCTACCCCACACCCACCCACCCACCCCCATCCCCATCCCATGGCTACCCCACACAACTCCCTCCACCCCGTGTATGTCCCCCATATTTCCCTCCAGTAACCCTCTCTAGCATTACATCCCCCTCTCTATCAACCCGCAGGCAGCTATGCACACAAGAAGCCGCCCTCTCTATCATTACATTACATTACATCACCCTGCTGACAGCTATGCGCACGTGAAGCCTGAGTGCTTAGAGACTTCGCCCACTGCCAAGTGGTGGTCGCACTTCTACAAGCATGACGGCAGGCAATCCGAGCTGGTGGTGCACATTGAAAAGCAGGCGGACTACGATGGGCTGGCCGTAAAATGGGGACTGACCAACAAGGTGGCCAGCGCAGAAGAGTGCGCCAAACAGTGTCTAGATTTCAAAGTTGGAGTCATTCAAGGTAGGGCCAACCACCAAATGCAATTTATATACCGGTTTCTAGCAGGTTAGAGGCATGTTACATGAAGGTTATTAGCAAGTTATATGTGTGTTACATGAAGGCTATAAGCAAACTCTACACTCTATCAGTCAAGTGGGGACTGGCCAACAAGGTGGAGAGTGCAGAAGAGTGTGCCAAGCAGTGCCTGGATTTTAAAGTTGGAGTCATGAAAGATGGGGTTAAGCACCAAATGCAATTTATAAACAGGTTATTAGCTGGTTAGATGCATAGTATGTGAAGGTTATCAGCAAACTCTACACTATATCAGTCAAGTGGGGACTGGCCAACAAGGTGGAGATTGCAGAAGAGTGTGCCAAGCAGTGCCTGGATTTTAAAGTTGGAGTCAATAAGATGGGGCTAAGCACCAAATGCAATTTATAAACAGGTTATTAGCAGGTTAGATGCATGTTACATGAAGGCTATAAGCAAACTCTACACTCAGCCAGTCAAATAAGGACTGGCCTACAAGGTGGACAATGCAGAAGGGTGTGCTAAACAGTGCCTGGATTCCAAAGTTGGAAAGGTAAGGACTTCATTGCTAATTTGGGAGGGTCTTCAACACCCTTTGATTTGGCTTCTTAATGTGTGTTCTGGGTGTAACAGGGTGCTGTAGAGGGGCATACAAGGTTGCTGAAAAGAGTAGTAGAGTATGAGGAGTGTGTTAAGGAGTCCCTGGATTTCAAATTTGGAATCACTTAGTGTGGGGATTTGACTGCTTATGTGGGGGGTCTTTGGCTTCTTAGTGTGTATTCTGCGTGTAACAGGGTGCTGTAGGGGGGCATACAAGGTTGCTGGAAAGAGTAGTAGAGCACTGAGGAGTGTGATAAGGAGTCCCTGGATTTCAAAGTTGGAATCATTCAAGGTGGGGCCAACCACCGAATGCAATCTATGTACTATGGTTATTAGCAGGTTAGATGAAGGCTACATGAATGTTATAAGCAGGTTCAATGCAATTTATATACAGGTAGTTAGGAGGTTATAGGTCGTCGTCAGCTGCGATGGTAGCTTGTCCAGTTGAGGTAGGAAACCGCTCCCCACCCGCGTACGACGGGCTCCCTTAACACCACGCCCCACCAGGCGTTATCATTACTTAGGAGGTTATACGAAGATTATGAGCTAACTCTACACTCTGTCAGTCAAATGGGGACTGACCAACAAGGTGGAGAGTGCTGAAGAGGCAAATTAAACTAAACCAAACTGAGGCAGGGCAAGGCAAGACAAATTGAACCAAACCAAACCAATTAAAACCAAACCAAACCAAACCAATTAAAATCAAACCAAACCAAACTCACAACCTGAATTTGGACCAGAATCATAAAACAATCCATCTCTTTGTCTTTCTCTTGTTCAGGTCCTTTTGAGAAGCTACCGAGCGATACCTTCACATGGTTCCCTAACGACGACTGCTTTGAGCCTTGATCCATCTCTTTGTCTTTGTCTTGTTCAGGTCCTTTTGATAAGCTACCGTGCAATACCTTCACGTGGTGCCCCTACGACGTCTGCTTTGAGCCTGACGCACACAAGCACACCAAGGGCGACTGCTGGGTGAGTGTAAGTGTGTATGTGTGTACACCTACGACGTCTGCTTTGAGCCTGACGCACACAAGCACACCAAGGGTGACTGCTGGGTGAGTGTAAGTGTGTATGTGTGTGTGTGTACACCTACGACGTCTGCTTTGAGCCTGACGCACACAAGCACACCAAGGGCGACTGCTGGGTGAGTGTAAGTGTGTATGTGTGTGTGTGTACACCTACGACGTCTGCTTTGAGCCTGATGCACACAAGCACACCAAGGGCGACTGCTGGGTGAGTGTGTGTGTGTGTGTGTGTGTGTGTGTGTGTGTGTGTGTGTACACCTACGACGTCTGCTTTGAGCCTGATGCACACAAGCACACCAAGGGCGACTGCTGGGTGAGTGAGCCACTCTGTAACCTAAAAAGAGGTACGGCTAGGTGTGAGGGATTTAGGCGCCAAAATCTATATTTCATGAGCAAACATTTGTGTTTGTGTCAATATCTGTGTTAAAAATTGCTTCAAGCCTGACGCCTACAAGCTCACCAAGGGTGACTGCTGGGTGAGTGAGCCACTCTGTGATGATGGTGGTGCTGGTGAGGGTGATTATGGTGGTGGTGGTGATGATGATGATGATGATGACAAAGGCGAAGATGGTGGTTATGTAAGTGTAACCTCAAGGAAGGTATGGCTAGGAGTGAGGGATTGAGGCGCCACAATCTATATTTCATGAGAAAAATCTGTGTTTGTGTCAAGATCTGCATTAAATCCAATCTGTGTCAAAATATAATCTGTGTCAAAATCCGTGTTTGTGTCAAGATCTGTGTCAAAATCCAATCTGTTTCAAAATCTGTGTTTGTGTCAAGATCTGCATTAAATCCAATCTGTTTCAAAATCGGTGTTTGTGTCAAGATCTGTGTCAAAATCCAATCTGTGTCAAAATCTGTGTTTGTGTCGAGCTGTGTCAAAATCCAATCTGTGTCCAAATCTGTGTCTGTGTAAAAATCTGTGTCTGTGTCAAAGTCTGTTTTAATATGCAACCTGTGTCAAAATCTGTGTCAATGTCCAATCTGTGCCAAAATCTCTGTCACTGTCAAAATCTGTGTCTGCAACGTGATCATCTATTAGTCCTGCATAATCAAATGTATTTACGGATAGATGCCAGGGTACTACATTTTGTCAAATTGTTCAGCGCTTAAAGCGCACAAACGTGAAATGGGTCTGCGCTTTGTAGCAAAAAGCGCAAAGACTGCGCGCTGCTCCCACAGGGGGCTGGAAAAATTGCGCGAAACGCGCAGTGGGGCTCAAAAATTGTGCGAATCGCGCTGCCGCACGTGCTTTGTAGTACCCTGATGGATGCTCCTAAGGGGGAAATGAATTTTAGCTCAAGCAGGAGAACAAGAAGAAAAGATGAGACCCAGACACTGCACATTTGAATTTGAATTTGAAATCGGCGCTGAAATGATATGAGGTCCAGATGCCGTAAATTTGGATTTGAATGTGAAATCAGCGCTGAAAAGGTATGAGATCCAGACACTGCGAATTGAATTTGAATTTGAAATCGACGCTGAAAAGATATGAGGTCTAGACACTGCAAATTGGCGCCTCATGAAGTTTAACACAATCGCATATGCAGCTCAGGGTACCTCCAAGCGCGCGCTGCCTTTTTGAGCCCCACTGCGCGTTTCGCGCAGTTTTTTGCAACCCCCTGTGGGTGCAGCAAGCATTTTCTGCGCTTTTTGCACTACAAAGCGCAGTTTTGTTTTTTTCAAGTGCGCTTAAGCGCTGGCTAATTTGGTCAATGGAAGTACCCTAATGCAGCTACATGAGACTGCACAAGCACAGCACTAAGGGTGGCACAGTGGTGATGATGCTTAAACTTGATCTTATCCTACTGGGTTTGACCGCCTCGTTGCCCCACTCTATATAGTGGCAGGCTGTGAGGTCTTGAAGAGATGGACCTGCATGGTGACAATCCGATCCTGAACCCTGATCGAAACCACCTGCTTGGCGTGACCTCACACCAAGAAATCCTGTACTGCTTGGATGCAAGATGGAGCAGCATGCATTTGCATGTTTTTCTTTTTGTGTATGTGGGTGTGACTGTGGGTGTGAGTGGTGTGTGTGGGTGTTTGTGTGTGTGTGTGTGTGTGTGTGGGTGGGTGGGGGGGGGCATGCACCAGAATGCACTCAAATCCACATAACCATCATAAGAGCCCCTCAACCATCCGTGTTTGAGTCGTGAACCAAAACGTGTTGGACAAACTGGATACCAACCACAGTGCTGATGCAATAATATCCCACACACCATTATTTAGGGAACGGCAACTAAAATGAGTGTTTGAAAAACTAATATTAACTATTATTATTACAGTTTCACAATAAAATTAAATTTTCAGATAAATTCAAAATTTGGCGAGAACTCTCGTCCGACTAATATTATATAATATTATATAATATTATTTATTTACTAATATTACATAACATAGCTGACCCCTACCATTATGTACGCCACTTGTCTGCCAGCGCACTCACCCTACTGACCTACCCCCAACAACAGTATTGATGCTATCAAAAATATCCCAGAAACTCAAGCATTCTTAACACCGCTTGTCTACCAACACACTCACCCTACTGACCTGTCCCCTCCCCCACCCCCCACACCCCCTTTCCCCTTGCTCCCAATCCTCCTTCCTCCAATCTGTCTGGACGCTCTTCTCTTCTCCAGCTTAAATTCACAGGTGAGGCTCAGGATCCAGCTATGGCCAGCATGCATTGCCTGCCAAATGAAATGAATGCACACCCTGGGCTCATGTCGAAAGAACAAACAAATGTGTATCAAAATCTGTGTCAAAATCTGAGTCAGAAGCCAATCTGTGTCAAATTTTGAGTCAGAGCGCAACCTGTATCAAAATCTGTGTCAAAATCTGAGTCAGAATCCAATCCGTGTCAAAATTGGATTCAGAATGCAATCTGTGTCAAAATCTGATTCAGAATCCAATCCGTGTCAAAATTTGAGTCAGAACGCATTCTGTAAAATCTGTGTCAAAATCTGAGTCCAAATCCAATCTGTGTCAAAATCTGAGTCAGAATTCAATCTGTATCAACATCTGTGCCAAAATCTGCTTTGAGCCTGATGCACACGAGCACACCAAGGGCAACTGCTGAGTGAGTGTGTATGTGTGTGTGTGTACACCTACGACGTCTGCTTTGAGCCTGATGCACACGAGCACACCAAGGGCGACTGCTGGATGAGTGAGCCACTGGCCACTTGGTGAGTGAGTCAGCTGTGGTTCAGTGTTGCAGATATGGTTCCCGACACATTCAGAATCCCAGTGCAGCCGTCTCATACGGAATTGTGACCTTGGTAATAATGACATTAGTGTTGGTGGCTTGGTGGGGTGTGCTATTACCAAGGGCACCAAGGGCTCAGGGTGATGATAGTGGGCTCGTGTCGAAAGAATAGACAAGTGTGCAGCGGTACTGGATTTCCAAAGTTAGGATGTCCTTTCATCCTCGTGCGGGTTGCTGATGATGTGATGGTAACTCCTGGTGGGGCGTGGTATTAAGGGATCCCCGACTTACGGCGATTGAGAACAGGCTGCTCCTTTTCCTGGACAAAGCTACCATGGTGGTTGACAGCGACTGCAAACACTAAAGCGCACCTGTAGGGATTCGAACCCCGCACCTTCTTGTTACAACGAGCTCTACCATCGAGCCATTCGTCGAAACGAGTCGTTGATGATGTGGAACGTACAAAATATGTGATATTAGATTTTATATTTTCTTATACATATACATATATATGTCCTCCATAATCGTTTTTATGTCCTCCATAATCGTTTTTATAGTTCTTATACATGTATATGTCCTCCATAATTTGGTTTTGTGTTGCAAAACATAAGAGCACACATCCACCCTCCATAATTTGATTTTATGAAATGAAAGAGAACATTTCATAAAAATTCTATCCTGTCTGCGTAATTTGATTTGGTGATAGGACGCATATGATCCTGGTTCGGCAAATGGTTCAATTTTTTTTTGTGAAAGGACTTTCACCCCAGGAGGTGGGTCTCCCGACACAAACCAGCGACACGGAGGATTCAGATCGAATGGTGGTGCCACTCCTACAATATGCAAAGTAGGCGCACTTAGGGTTGGTGAGAGATACCAACCCACGACCAAACGAACATTCACAATGGTGATCACTCCGCTGGACTGAAGAAGCTGCTGGGTTTGAATCCCTAGCTCAGCCAAGCCCACTTGAACTTTTAAAAACTGAACCACACTTTGTGAGCCCCCCCCCCACCCACCCCCCAACTGAACCACACTTGTGAGCCCCCACCCACCCACCCCCCAACTGAACCACACTTGTGAGCCCCCCCCACCCACCCCCCAACTGAACCACACTTGTGAGCCCCCTCCACCCCCCCCCAACTGAACCACACTTGTGAGCCCCCACCACCCACCCCCAACTGAACCACACTTATGAGCCCCCACCCACCCACCCCCCAACTGAACCACACTTGTGAGCCCCCACCCACCCACCCACCCCCCTGACATAGTTCTTCGTCAACCTCTTTATAGTTAAGGCTCAAATCTCCCGTTTCGACGATTGGCTCAATGGTTGAGTTCGTTGAAATCAGGCAGAAGGTGCGGGGTTCGAACCCCTACGGGTGCACATTAGTGTTCGCAGTCGCTGTCAACCGCCACAGTAGCACTGTCCAGGTAAAGTAGCAGCCCGTTCTCTACCGCCGTAAGACAGGGCTCCCTTAATACCACGCCCCAACAGGCGTTTTCATTACTCACTCCTCTCTTAAACATAGGCAGCCCACATCTCATGTTCTCATCTTATGGCTTCCTTCCTCTTTGGAAACTACCACTGTTTATTTTTGGGGCCACACATAGCTGCTTCCGTCCAGCTCTATTAGCTAGACACTGGGCCTAAGCTTTCAATCGCATTAGAATGCCTGTCATGTCAGCTTTCAGACACTCTACTCCTACCACGCCCCACCAGGCGTTTTCATTACTTTTTTGAATCACACAAACACAGATCCAGTCTCATTGACTTGATTCTTATGATATCAAGCTCATGAACATCTCAGGGATATTTTGTTCAAATCAAAAAGAGGAAATCTTATTCCTTTTTATTTTATTCCTCCCTATTTTCCTCCCAAAACAGGATCCTTATTCCGATTTTGGTCGATTTGGGTCATTTTTAGTCAATTTCAGTAAAACAAAAACTTTTTTTTCTTTTTAGGTTTCTTATTCCGGCTATTTCGGCCAAAACGGGGTCTTGTATTCCGATCGGAATGTATTCCGGAAAAAAATATCCCTGGAACATCTACCGATATCCACTCTCCATAATTTGACCTCTCCTTACCTTGCCATCAGGGATATTTGTTTCCGGAATACAATCCGATCGGAATACGAGACCCCGTTTTGACAGAAATTGCCGGAATAAGAAACTTTTTTTTTTTACTGAAATTGACTAAAAATGACCCAAATCGACCCAAATCGGAATAAGGATCCTGTTTTGGGAGGATAATAGGGAGGAATAAAATAAAAAGGAGTAAGATTTCCTCTTTTCGATTTGAAAACAATATCCCTGCTTGCCATAGAGGTAAACTAATGTGGTGTACTGCCCAGGGTACTACTTCTTGCCAAATTGGTCAGCGCTTTTTAGTGCATAAACGCAAAAACTGCGCGCTACGCCCACAGGGGGTTGAAAAACTGTGCGAAACACGCAGAGGGGCTCAAAAAGGCAGCGCGGCACCGCGCTGCCGTGCGCGCTTATTAGTACCCTGGTACTGCCAGATTCATACAATCATACAGGAAGCTCCACCCCACCCCACCCCACCCACACCCACAACACAACACAACACCCACAGCACCCCACCCCACGCTTAGCTGCAGAGGGTCCCGCGTCCCCGGAGGTCAACTACCGTGGCACATTGCCAGATTCATACAATCATACAGGAAGCGCCACCCCACCCCACCCCACCCCACAGCGCCCCACCCCTTTTACCCCACGGCACCCCACAGCGCTCCACCCACAGCACCCCACCCCACTCCACGCTTTGCTGCAGAGGTTCCCTCGTCCCCTGAGGTGAACTACCGTGGCACACTGCCAGATGCATACAATCATACAGGAAGTGCCACCCCACAGCACAGCACCCTACCCCACGGCACCCCACCCCACCCCACACTTTGCTGCAGAGGGTCCCGCGTCCCCGGAGGTCAACTACTGTGGCACATTGCCAGATTCATACAATCATACAGGAAGCGCCACCCCACCCCACCCCACCCCACAGCGCCCCACCCCTTTTACCCCACGGCACCCCACAGCGCTCCACCCACAGCACCCCACCCCACTCCACGCTTTGCTGCAGAGGTTCCCTCGTCCCCTGAGGTGAACTACCGTGGCACACTGCCAGATGCATACAATCATACAGGAAGTGCCACCCCACAGCACAGCACCCCACCCCACGGCACCCCACCCCACGGCACCCCACCCCACCCCACACTTTGCTGCAGAGGGTCCCGCGTCCCCGGAGGTCAACTACCGTGGCACACTACCAGATTCATATAGGAAGCGCCACCCCACGGCACCTGACGCCGTGCAGTGGGTCTCTGGTGTACTGCTGCCAGCTGGCATTAAGCCAACCAATGGGACGTACGGCCCAAGGTATGTATGTCAAGGGCAATGTATGCAGTGCACTGTATGTTGTACAATGCGTGAGGTATGACGAGATTGTTAAGTCCAGATGTTGGAGTGGGACCATGGTGACTGACTGGCCCATATCAGTTTCGTGTAAGTGAGCGTGAGAGTGTGTGTGTGTGGGTGGGTGTGTAGTTGAGAGAGTGCGTGTGAGTGTGGGTATGTCAGTTTGGTGTGGGTGTGGGTGTGGGTGAGTGTGAGAGAGAGGGTGAGATTGTGGGTGAGCGAGTGTGCGGGATTGAGGTTGTGGGTATGGGTGTAGTTGAGAGAGTGCGTGTGAGTGTGGGTTAGCGTGAGCGTGAGAGTGTAGGTATGTCAGTTTGGTGTGGGCGAGTGTGAGAGAGGGTGAGATTGTGGGTGAGCGTGAGATTGAGGGTGTGGGTATGGGTGTAGTTGAGAGAGTGCGTGTGAGTGTGGGTTAGCGTGAGCGTGAGAGTGTGGGTATGTCAGTTTGGTGTGGGTGAGTGTGAGAGAGAGGGTGAGATTGTGGGTGAGCGTGAGATTGAGGGTGTGTGTATGGGTGTAGTTGAGAGAGTGCGTGTGAGTGTGGGTATGTCAGTTTGGTGTGGGTGAGTGTGAGAGAGAGGGTGAGATTGTGGGTGAGCGTGAGATTGAGGGTGTGGGTATGGGTGTAGTTGAGAGAGTGTGGGTGAGCGTGAGAGTGTGGGTGTGGGTGTTGTTGAGAGAGTACGTGTGAGTGCGAGTTTGTCAGTTTAGTGTGGGAGAGCGTGAGAGGGAGGGTGGGAGTGTGGGTGTGGATGTGGCGAGAGAGTGGGTGTGGGTGCAGATGTGTCAGTTTGGTGTGAGGAAGGGTGATAGAGGGTGATAGTGTGTGTGTAGGTGAGAGAGTGGGTGTGGGTGCGGATGTGTCAGTTTGGTGTGAGTGAGTGTGAGAGAGTGGGTGTGGGAGTGGATGTGTCAGTTTGATGTGAGTGAGTGTGAGAGTGTGGGTGTAGGTGAGAAAGCGGGTGTGGGTGCGGATGTGTTAGTTTGGTGTGAGGGAGGGTGAGAGAGTGGGTGTAGGTGAGAGTGTGGGGGTGGGTGCGGGTGTGTCAATTTGGTGTGGGCGTGGGTGGGTTGCACATGCAACTACCCTTGTGTCTTCAGTTGTTGTATTGCAATGGTGGTGGCACGAGGTGAAGGACAGTTGCAAAATTTGAATATTCAATTTGCGGTGTGCATCGTAGGATTGTAGACCCTCTCATTGGTAGTTCCAATCTGGGTACTGTTTGTATGTATGTTACAGTCCAGGGGTAGGCCAAATAGGCTAAAGGGATTTCGCAGCACGTGCAAATTCTACCAGAACGAGAGGTACTCCTTTCTGATTTGACATTCAAGTTGTGGGCTCGAAGACGTAGTCTTGCTATGCATTTAATATCATCCCTATTGTTTACTACAAGAAGCGTGCTAGCACGCAAGCTTTTGGAGCCTGTCTGCGCAATTGAAGCAATTTGACAATCCTCCTCTGGCCGCAACGCATAGATTTTCATTTAAGTGTCGTCAGTCGGTCATAAGTCAGTCAGAGAGAGTCAAAAGCACAAAAAAAAACAAAAAAAAAAGGTGGCTGTTGTGATTTTGAAGCAAGCCAAAATGACCAAATTGTCCTACCGTATCGTAGGGTTGTAGACCCTCTCCTTGTCAGTCACAGTGCCCTAAGCGCTCATCTTGCATGTAGCCCACTCGTTATGCAAATTGTGTTAGTTCAGTTAGTTATGTCAGGTATGTTAGTTTTGTTAGTTATCTCAGCTTTGTTCGTGGTCGCCATTTTGCCACATTGCATGCAGCCACCTCCTTATGCAAATTGTGTTAGCTTTGTCAGTTATTACAGATATGTAAGTGGTTGCCATTTTGCCACCTTGCATGCAGTCATCAAGTTATGCAAATTGTGTTAGTTCAGTTAGTTATGTCAGGTATGTAAGTTTTGTTAGTTATCTCAGCTTTGTTCGTGGTCGCCATTTTGCCACATTGCATGCAGCCACCTCCTTATGCAAATTGTGTTAGTTTTGTTAGTTTTCTCAGCTTTGTTCGTGGTCGCCATTTTGCCACATTGCATGCAGCCACCTCCTTATGCAAATTGTGTTAGTTTTGTTAGTTTTCTCAGCTTTGTTCGTGGTCGCCATTTTGCCACATTGCATGCAGCCACCTCCTTATGCAAATTGTGTTAGTTTTGTTAGTTTTCTCAGCTTTGTTGTACGTGGTCGCCATTTTGCCACATTGCATGCAGCCACCTCCTTATGCAAATTGTGTTAGTTTTGTTAGTTTTCTCAGCTTTGTTCGTGGTCGCCATTTTGCCACATTGCATGCAGCCACCTCCTTATGCAAATTGTGTTAGTTTTGTTAGTTTTCTCAGCTTTGTTGTACGTGGTCGCCATTTTGCCACATTGCATGCAGCCACCTCCTTATGCAAATTGTGTTAGTTTTGTTAGTTTTCTCAGCTTTGTTGTACGTGGTCGCCATTTTGCCACATTGCATGCAGCCACCTCCTTATGCAAATTGTGTTAGTTTTGTTAGTTTTCTCAGCTTTGTTGTACGTGGTCGCCATTTTGCCACATTGCATGCAGCCACCTCCTTATGCAAATTGTGTTAGTTTTGTTAGTTTTCTCAGCTTTGTTGTACGTGGTCGCCATTTTGCCACATTGCATGCAGCCACCTCCTTATGCAAATTGTGTTAGTTTTGTTAGTTTTCTCAGCTTTGTTGTACGTGGTCGCCATTTTGCCACATTGCATGCAGCCACCTCCTTATGCAAATTGTGTTAGTTTTGTTAGTTTTCTCAGCTTTGTGTCGTGGTCGCCATTTTGCCACATTGCATGCAGCCACCCTCCTTATGCAAATTGTGTTAGTTTGTTAGTTTTCTCAGCTTTGTTGTACGTGGTCGCCATTTTGCCACATTGCATGCAGCCACCTCCTTATGCAAATTGTGTTAGTTTTGTTAGTTTTCTCAGCTTTGTTGTACGTGGTCGCCATTTTGCCACATTGCATGCAGCCACCTCCTTATGCAAATTGTGTTAGTTTTGTTAGTTTTCTCAGCTTTGTTGTACGTGGTCGCCATTTTGCCACATTGCATGCAGCCACCTCCTTATGCAAATTGTGTTAGTTTTGTTAGTTTTCTCAGCTTTGTGTACGTGGTCGCCATTTTGCCACATTGCATGCAGCCACCTCCTTATGCAAATTGTGTTAGTTTTGTTAGTTTTCTCAGCTTTGTTGTACGTGGTCGCCATTTTGCCACATTGCATGCAGCCACCTCCTTATGCAAATTGTGTTAGTTTTGTTAGTTTTCTCAGCTTTGTTCGTGGTCGCCATTTTGCCACATTGCATGCAGCCACCTCCTTATGCAAATTGTGTTAGTTTTGTTAGTTTTCTCAGCTTTGTTGTACGTGGTCGCCATTTTGCCACATTGCATGCAGCCACCTCCTTATGCAAATTGTGTTAGTTTTGTTAGTTTTCTCAGCTTTGTTCGTGGTCGCCATTTTGCCACATTGCATGCAGCCACCTCCCTATGCAAATTGTGTTAGTTTTGTTAGTTTTCTCAGCTTTGTTGTACGTGGTCGCCATTTTGCCACATTGCATGCAGCCACCTCCTTATGCAAATTGTGTTAGTTTGTTAGTTTTCTCAGCTTTGTTGTACGTGGTCGCCATTTTGCCACTTGCATGCAGCCACCTCCTTATTGCAAATTGTGTTAGTTTTGTTAGTTTTCTCAGCTTTTGTTGTATCGTGGTCGCCATTTTGCCACATTGCATGCAGCCACCTCCTTATGCAAATTGTGTTAGTTTTGTTAGTTTTCTCAGCTTTGTTGTACGTGGTCGCCATTTTGCCACATTGCATGCAGCACCCTCCTTATGCAAATTGTGTTTAGTTTTGTTAGTTTTCTCAGCTTTGTTCGTGGGTCGCCATTTGGCCAACATTGCATGCAGCCACCTCCTTATGCAAATTGGTGTTAGTTTTGTTAGTTTTTCTCAGCTTTGTTCGTGTCGCCATTTTGCCACATTGCATGCAGCCACCTCCTTATGCAAATGTGTTAGTTTTGGTTAGTTTTCTCAGCTGTGTGTACGTGGTCGCCATTTTGCCTCACATTGCATGCGATGCAAGCCACCTCCTTATGCAAATTGGTGTTAGTGTTGTAGTTTTCTCAGCTTTGTTGTACTTGGTCGCCATTGGTCGCCATTTTGCCACCATTCAAATCAGAGCCACCTCCTTATGCAAATTGGTGTTAGTTTTGGTTACGTTTTTCTCAGCTTTGTCGTGGTCGCCATTTTGCCACATGTGCATGGGCCCCCCATCCACCCTCCTATGCAAATTGTGTTAGTTTTGTTAGTTTTCTCAGCTTGGTTTGTCCGTGGTCCCATTTTGGCCACATTGCAATGCACCCACCTCCTATCAATTGTGTTAAGTTTGTTAGTTTTCTCAGCTTTTGTTTCGTGTCGCCATTTTTTTTGCACATTGCATATGCATCCACCTCCTTTATGCAAATTGTGTTATTTTGTTAGTGTTTCTCAGCTTTTTTCGTGGTCGCCATTTTTGGCCACATTGCATGCAGCCACCTCCTATGCAAATTGGTGTTAGCTTTTGTTAGTTTTTTCTCAGCTTTTGTTGTACGTGTCGCCATTTTTGCCACATTATCTCTCTCAACATCTA
>JACBWV010000138.1:1483765-1533309 GCA_013435795.1 Chlamydomonas sp. ICE-L
CGTATACCAAGCCACGCAGACTTACCGCCCACACCCAACAACCTCACATGCCACCCTCCCGCCCCCCGACAACCCCAGCCCCACCTACCACCTTACGTATCCCACCCACTGACCCCCACCCAACAACCTCATCAACTCAATCACCCACCCCCCCCCTCTCCCCCCACTTACGTATCCCACCCACTGACCCCCCTCCCCAACAATCTCATCCCCTCCCCGACATCTCATCCCCCCCCCCCCCTTATGTATCCCACCCACTCACCCCCCACCCAACAACCTCATCCCCTCCCCCCCACACACACCCCCCCCCTGCACCTCCCCACCCCAAACTTCAACCCCTACTCTGCTAACCCCCCTACTTCACTTTCACAGATTCTCAGAAGCACTACAGTTCTTATTGTGTCTGGACCCCCCTCCACCTCCCTCCCCCCCATAAACCCGCTCCCCACCTACTTTTCCCCTCCCCACCTTTTCCCCTCCCCACATCCCCCCCACCATGAACTACCCCTACTGCTACCCCGCTCACAGATTCTCACAAGAAGCACTACATCTTCTATTGTGTCTGGGACCCCCCCCCCTCCACCTCACTCCCCCCCGACCCTCTAACCCACCTAAGTTCCCCTCCCCACCCTCCACCTTAATCTACCCTACTGCTACCCCTTTCACAGATTCTCAAGAAGGATTTCAGTTTCAGTTGTACCTGTCCACGCTGTCGCCTAGAGGCCTGGCTGGACCCTAGCTCAGAGGGCGCTGGTGGCCTGCTCCGTCAGCTACACTCTGACACCACCCATCGCCTGGCCCCTACTTTCTCTGATGCTTCTGGGGCACATGACATGAAAGCCATTGACAAGGTGGGATTTTTTCTTTCGGTTTTCTCTCTCTCTTGTTTTAATGTTTTCCCACTCTGACATTGCCCATTGCCTGGCCCCTACTTTCTCTGATGCTTCTGGGGCACGACATGAAAAGCCATTGACAGGTGGGATTATTTATTTTGTTTTTTCTCTCTCTCTCTCTCTCTCCTGCTCTCCTCTCTCTCTCTCTCGCTCTCTCTCTCTCTCTCTCTCTCACTCTCTCTCTCTCTCTCTCTCTCTCTCTATTTCTCTCTCTTTCTCTCTTGTTTTCATGTTTTCATGTTTTCCCCACTCTGCCACCATCTATTGCCTGGCCCCCACTTTCTCTGACGCTGATGGGGCACATGACATGAAAGCCATCGACAAGGTGGGATTAGGGGGGGGGGGGGGGGGGGGTGGGGGGGGTCGTTTTCGTTGTTGGTTTTGGTTTCCTCCTTTTTTTGTTTTCGTTATTGGTTTTGGTTTCCTTTTTTATTTGGGAGTGTGAGGGGGCCGGACTCTTTGCTTACCCTGCTTGTGTCACTCTGCCACCACTCATTGCCAGTCTCTCATTTTATCTGATGCTGTTGGGGCACAGGACATGGTGACATTGTCAAGAGGAGGATATAGGGGTCCGCTTCGTATTCTTGACACGACCGCTTTTCATCAGTTTTGGAGTATGAGAGGGCCGGACTCTTTGATTTCCCTGCTTGTGTCTCTCTGCCACCACTCATTGCCAGTCTCTCATTTTATCTGATGCTGTTGGGGCACAGGACATGGTGACATTGACAAGGCGAGAAAAAAGGGGTCCGCTTCGTATTCTTGACACAACCGCTTTTCATCAGTTTGGGGGTATGAGGGGCCCAGACTCTTTGATTTCCATGCTTGTGTCACTCTGCCACCAATCACTACCAGTCCCTCATTTTATCTGATGCTGTTGGGGCACAGGACATGGAAGACATCGACAAGGTGATAATAAAGGGGTCCGCTTCATATTCTTGACATGACTGCTTTTCATCAGTTTTGGAGTATGAGGGGGCCGGACTCTTTGTTTTTCACTTTTTTTTTTACTCTTTGTTTTGACTTTGTTTTGACTCTTTTGGCTCATTGTTTTGACTCTTTCAACTCTTTGTTTTGAATTTGTTTTGACTCTTTCTTTTCTTGCTTGGGTTACTCTAAGACCACCCATCTCCTGGCCCCCACTTTCGGCTAGTTGATGTACCCTCCCTAACCCCACCTCTCACCATGCCACCACGCTAATGGTAAGGTCTGCGTGGTGAAGGAGCCATTTAAAACTAACCCTACATAGCGCGCGCGGCAGCGCAATTTCGCGCACACTTTTTGAGCCCCACTTTTTCAACCCCCTGTGGGCGCAGCGCGCAGTTTTTGCGCTTTTTGCACTACAAAGCACTGACCAATTGGACGTTTGTGCGCTTTAAGCGCCGACCAATTTGACAAAATGTAGTACCCTGGTTACCATGCTTCCTGTCTACTGTGAAGGTGAGCGAGGAGCTTGACAGATGGTAGGGACAGCTATTCTCAGCGCTTGACTCCACCCATGCCATTTAAAGCTAACCCTACCTGTTACAATGCTTCTTGTCTAATGTGAAGGTGCCCATGCGAAGGGCCCATTTATGACCAACCCTACCTGTAACCATGCCACCCCTGTAATGCGAATGTGCGCAAGGTACCCATGCGAAGGGCCCATTTAAGACCAACCCTACCAGTAACCATGGCACCCCTGTAATGCGAATGTGCGCAAGGTACCCATGCGAAGGGCCCATTTTAGACCAACCCTACCTGTAACCATGCCACCCCTGTAATGCGAATGTGCGCAAGGTGCCCATGCGAAGGGCCCATTTTAGACCAACCCTATCTGTAACCATGGCACCCCTGTAATGCAAATGTGCGCAAGGTGCCCATGTGAAGGGGCTATTTAATGCTAACCCTACCTCTATCCATGCTTCGTGTCTAATTTGAAGGTGAGTGAGGAGCTTGGCAGATGGTCAGGACGAAACCAGCTCTACCTGTAATCATGCCACCTCTGTAATGCGAATTTGCGCAAGGTGCCTATGTGAAGGGGCTATTTAAAACTAACCCTACCTCTATCCATGCCTCTTGTCTACTTTGAAGGTGGGTGAAGAGCTTGACGGATGGTCTGGACGACTATTCTCAGCACTTGACTCGGTCGTGTGCAACGTTAAGGGCCCTTCTAAAGCTAACCTACCTCTATACATGCTTCCTGTCTAATTTGAAGGTGGGTGAGGAGCTTGACGGATGGTCAGGACGACTCACGACTATTCTCGGCACTTGACTCCGTCGTGTGCAACGTGAAGTGCCAATCTAAAGCTAACCCTACCTCTATACATGCTTCCTGTCTAATTTGAAGGTGCGTGAGGAACTTGACGGATGGTCAGGTCGACTATTTTCGGCACTTGGCTCCTTCGTGTCTACACCCGAAGCAATCAACTTCCTCAAGGCTGAGCAAGATGCAGCAGCTGCACAAGCAGCATTACTTGGTGCGGGAAGGTTTTTGTTTGGTGGGTTCAGGGTGTTTGTGTGTGTGTGTGTGTGTGTGGGGGGGGGGGGGGCTCGGGGGCCTGAGGGTTAAGGAGATAGAGAAGTATGGGCAAGTAGGCAGGCAGGGAGGCAGGGAGGTATTCAACGTCCTAAAGGCTGAGCAAGATGCAGCAGCTGCACAAGCAGCAGCACTTGGTATGGGAAGGCTTGCGTTGGTGGGAGAGGGTGTGGGGGGGGGGGGGGGGGGTGAAGGGATGGAGGTAGACAGGCAAAGTAATCAACGTCCTAAAGGCTGAGCAAGATGCAGCAGCTGGACAAGCAGCAGCAACTTGGTACGGGAAGGTTTGCGTTGGTGGGAGAGGGGAGGGTGGGGTGGGGGGGTGGGGTGGGGGGGGGTGAAGGGAATGGAGGTAGACAGGCGAAGCAATCAACTTCACCAAGGCTGATCAGGATGCAGCAGCTGCACAAGCAGCATTACCTGGTGTGGTAAGGCTTGCGTTTGGGTTTTTTGATGTGGGGGTGGGGTGTGTGTGATGGGGTGGGGTGGTGGTGGGGTGGGTGGGGGTCGAGGGGATGGAGGGAAATAGGCGAGTAGGCAGTCTGGCAGGGAGGCAATCAACTTTCTGAAGGTCCGGGAGGTTTTGGTGGGTTCTTGGTGGGGTGTGTGTGTGTGTGTGATGGGGGTAGGGTGGGGTGGGGTGTGTGTGTGTGGGGGGGGGGGGGGGTCGAAAGGATGGAGGGAAATAGGCAGGTAGGCAGGTAGACAGGGAGCCAATCAACTCTCTGAAGGTTGGTCAGGATGTGATAGCTGCACAAGCAGCAGCACTTCTGTTTGGTGGGTTCCTCGGGGGTGGGGTGGGGTGGGGGGCAGGGGCTGGGGTTGAGGGAGAGGAGAAAGAAAGTAAGAGAAACATATATATATATATATATACTAGTACGGTAGCCCGTGTGGCCGGTGGCCACACCTACTCTCACTAAGACCCCCCCCCCCCCCCCCCCCCCCCCAATCATAGTACGGTGCCCGTTTGGCCTTTGGCCACACCTATTTGGGGCTGGTTACATAATGGTTCACACTTGAAGCCCCCCCCCCCCCCCCCCCCCCCCCCCCCCCCCCCCCCCCCCCCCCCCCCCCCCCCCCCCCCCCCTATTCACACACCACACACCACCATACCATTATCCGCCCCCCCCCCCTTCTCTCCCGTTGGCCACACCTGTTTTGGGCTGGGTTGCAAAAACGGTTTTCTCTGCAGTGCATGCAACTTAGAACATTGACGGACGCATATCCCTTGCGATGGTCTCCCTTGTGCACCCACATGCACACAAACACCACCGTACTCCCCCCCCCCCCCCCCCCCCCCCCCCCCCCCCCAGTTATCTCCACCCCCACCCCCCACCCAACCATGTACCCCCCGCCCACAAACATACTCCCTTACTCTTCCTGACATATTTCCTGACTCCATCCCTTCCCCCACCCAGCCATCCCACCAGCCCCCACCCTCTCCCCACTCTCATCCTCCCTTCCCTCCTACAAGCACCCACCAGCACACACATACTTCATATCTGCCTCCCTCCACTTCAGCTGTGGGCTTTGCCATAGCTGAAAGGCAAACGGGACGATGAGCATCGACAACGTTTGCGCATCATCCGACTCCGCTAAAAGCATCGGACCTGCTTCCCTGCCACCTCAGCTGTGATCCATAGTCGACCCCACTGAAAAGCTGAACCTGCGCAAGCGCAACTGTACATAACTAAAGCTTCTTCTTAGCGAGCATGTATTCAGTTCGGCCGAAGAACAATCCTGTTCACCGCAACTGCTCCCGAAGTCAACTCGATCTGAGACTTGGAAACATCGCTAGGTTCATCCATTCAACTTTGCCGCGTGCTCGCTATAGCACAATGCACAGCGACGACATGTTTATCGATGCAGTGGGAAGAAGTTGCAGTCAAGTTGCTGATTTTAGATGTTCGGTCAAGTTAGGGCGAGAATGCTCAGCGAGATTTTTCAAACGGTCAACTTCGATGCGTACTTTCTATGGCACAATGCGGAGCGACATGTTTCTCAATGCAGTGGGAAGAACTTGCAGTCAAGTTTGTGACATGGGATGGATGCGATTCGGACATTTCTGACAGTTCGGCTGACTCACCACGTCACTCACTCACTCACCTCCCGTTGTGCGCAGCGACAGGTCTCTTGACGCAAGGGAAAGGTCTTGCAGAGATGCAGGGGGAAAAGCTTGTAGGAAGACGAACTGTAGCGCTACCGAAATCAGGTGGATGAACTCAGGCGGGAAAAGGAGTAATCGGGCGGGATGCGCAACAGGTATAATACGCAGGAGGCGAAGGTTGCATAAGGCAGAATTTGCAGGAGGCCAATCAGGCAGAAGTTGAAGCAGGAGGGATTAAAAGCGGGAATTGGCTGAGCGGGAAATGGCTTGCGCGGGGAGTCGGTTAAGTCGGTTACGCGATGACACCACCGCGACCACGACCACGACAACGACCATGATTTCTTTATATATATATATATATATATATATATATATATATATAATATACAGAGAGAGAGAGAGAGAGAGAGAGAGAGAGAGAGAGAGAGAGAGAGAGAGAGAGAGAGAGAATGTGTGAACCTTTTAACACCATTGCCTCCCTTTTTCACCTAACAGGACACAGCAGCAACACACAATTAGCATCAACTGCACCTCAATCGGGGGGACCATGGCATGCAGTGCTGACTGTTGAGGCGGCCATCTACGACTACCTTGAGCTCTTGTATATGGTGGAGGAGGTTGCAGGCCGAGACAGTGGTCCTAGTCTAAAGCTCTGCTCACAGGTGCGGTGATGGGGGCGGTGGTGGTGACAGGGGTGGTGGTGGCGGTGGTGGTGATGGAGGGGGTGGAGGGGGTTGCTGGCCGATACAGTGGTCCTAGTCTAAAGCTCTGCTTACAGGTGTGGTGGTGGGTGTGACGGTGGTGGTGGTGGTGGTGGTGGTGGTGGAGGTTGCAGGCGGAGAGAGTGGTCGTAGTCTAAAGCTCTGCTCACAGTTGTGGTGATGGTGGCGGTGGTGGTGACAGGGGTGATGGTGGCGGTGGTGATGAAGGTGGTGGAGGAGGTTGCAGGCAGAGACAGCGGTCCTAGTCTAAAGCGCTGCTCACAGTTGTGGTGTTGGTGGCGGTGGTGGTGACAGGGGTGATGGTGGCGGTGGTGATGAAGGTGGTGGAGGAGGTTGCAGGCAGAGACAGTGGTCCTAGTCTAAAGCGCTGCTCACAGTTGTGGTGTTGGTGGCGGTGGTGGTGACAGGGGTGATGGTGGCAGTGGTGATAAAGGTGGTGGAGGAGGTTGCAGGCAGAGACAGTGGCCCTAGTCTAAAGCGCTGCTCACAGGTGCGGTGATGGTGGCGGAAGTGGTGACTGGGGTGGTGGTGGCAGTGGTGGTGATAGAGGTGGTGGAGGAGGTTATAGACCGAGACAGTGGTCGCAGTCTAAAGCTCTGGTCACAGGTGTGATGATGGTGACGGTGGTGGTGGTGGAGGGGATGGTGGGGATGATTGTGCTGTTGGTAGGGGATTTGGAGGGGGGATGGGGTTGGGTTTGGGTTGGGGGTGCGGGGTGGGGGGGGGGGGGGGGGGCGATCTCATTCCATTGAGTTGGCCAAGTCCATCTACCACCCTATTTGGAATACCCACAAGAATGTAACACCCAGCACCACAACGTCGCCACCATACCTTAAACCAACCACACTCACAACTACCCCCAACCCCACACACAACACCACACACACGCACCACCACCCACGCACACAACAGGACGCAACCTACCCCCACCCCCCCCACAGGCGGACACCATCCCATCCCATTTAGATGGATGCGCTGTAGGAAGCCCGGGTCCTGATCTAACTTGTGTACCAGACCCCGCCCAATGCTTGCCGCTGCCCTTTTAATACCCCCAAATATACCCCCCCCCCCCTCCCCCCCCCCCCCCCCCCCCCTACACAAAACCCCTACAAAATCCCCTCCACCCACACACACATTACCACACCCCACCCCCGATCCCGGGTGGATGGATGCATTAAGCCGGGTACTGACTAAGCATGTGTACCCAGAACTGGCCCAGCTGCATGCAAGCTGCTTTTTTGATTTGTGACTCCCCCCCACACCACCACCCCACACAAGCACACACACCACACCACCCTCACACACACCACGCACACCACACACCACACACTACCCCACCTTCGCGCACACACACGCGCACACACACACAACCACACCACACACAACCACAAACACCAACCACAACACACACACACAAAACACAACGTCACACACACACCACCACACAACCAAGCCCCGCACTCAAACAACCCACACCCAGGGCCACAACACCACACAACACACACCCCCACACACACACACACACACACACACAGTCGCCTATAACACCACCCCAAATCAACATACACCCAACCACACACACCTCACACTAACCCACCCACAACAGACACACACACACCACACACACACACACACACTCTCACACACACACACCCCACACTCTCACACACCCACACTCACTCCCACCCCACCACACCCACACATACTCACTCACACACACCCACATCACACCAGCACACACCCACCAACTCTCACACACACCCACACAACCACACAACAACACATCACACACACCACACACAACAAACCACACCACCCTTCACACCTCACACACCACACACACACACACACAATCACACACTCACAACTCACACTCACACACCACACACACACACACACACACACGCACACACACACACACACACCACACACACCAAACCATACACACACACACATCCCATCCCACCCCATCCCAGGTGATAGATGCATTAAGGTGGGTTTCTGAGCTGCATGTGTTCCAGACCGCCCAGATACTGGCCTCTCTTTTCTTTTGTTTTAGGAGGCGGGGGGACTCATGTTGATGATCGAGGTTGGCCAAGCCCCTTCAGCCTTTTTTAATGCCCCTAGAATATAACACACACGCCACACACCACACACCACACACCACACACCAGGTGATGGATGTTGTAAGCCGGGGTTCTGCCCAGATACTGGCCTCTGTTTTATTTTGTTTTAGGAGGCGGGGGGACTCATGTTGATGATCGAGGTTGGCCAAGCCCCTTCAGCCTTTTCTAGTACCCCTAGAATATAACCCATACACCACACACCACACACCAGGTAATGGATGCAGTAAGCCGGGGTTCTGAGCTTCATGTGTTCCAGACCGCCCAGATGCTTGCGCGCTGCCTTGCCGCACCGTCTACTGGCGAGCAGGCAGTGAATGAGGCGGCACGAGCTTGCGAACTCGCGCACCTGGCTCGCTACGGTCGCAAGATCAGTCGCCCTCTCATGGCCAGGCTGATTGCTTTGAACAGGAAGCAAGGCGAAGCGTTCTTGTAGCGCTCGCATTTGTGGTGTATGATGCATATGACCCAATACATTCACCAACCGGACACTACGTTTTCCTCGTGTACCACAGTTGGTTTTGGGCTTAGTCCACGGTACTAGTCGGGAGGTCTGAGGGGGCCTCGCTAGTACACCCAACCCGAGTTGGATCCCGGGCTGGCGCATTTGGAAACTTCCGCTAGGAGGGGGCCGGTCGCACCTGCCGTGCACATCTGAGCGATGAGGTAGGCGTCGGATTTTCGAAAGGGGTGTGAGTTATGGTGTATGACGCATATGACCCAATACACTCACCAATCGGACACCACGTTTTCCTCATGTACCACAGCCTTCTATCTCTTCGCAGAGCAAGCTGTGTTTGAGGCGGTACAGCTCGCGAGCTGTGGTTTGAGGCGGTACAAGCTTGCGAGCTGGTGCACCTGGCACGCTACGGTCACCAGATCAGTCGCCCTCTCATGGCCAGGCTGATTGCTTGCAACAGGAAGCAAGGCAAAGCGTTATATTAGCTGTCTCTTTCTATATCAGCACACAAATGTTGTGTGTGTGTGCCCTTTGGCTGTCTACACACACACACACACACACACGCACACCAACGGCTGTGTCTCCCTCCCTACACAATCCAGGAGGTGTGTCTCCCTCCCTACACAACACACACACGCACACCAATGGATGTCTGCTCCTAGTTATCACTAGGGGTCGGCTATGTTATATAATATTAGTGAATACATCATATTCTATCATATTAGATCATATTAGTCGGACGAGCCGTCTCACCAGAATTTGAATTTATTCGAGATGCCTGCAAAAACTAATATTATTGTGACACTATAATCATAATAGTTAATATTAGTTTTTCAAACACTAAGATTAGTTGCCGTTCCCTAGTAATCACCCTAGGGTTGTTTAAGCCTGCAAGGATGGGCCCTCTTAAACAAGTTTTACTCACGGGGACCTCTTAAACAAGTTTTATTCACGGGGACCTCTTAAACAAGTTTTACTCACGGGGACCTCTCAGACAAGTTTTACTCACGGGGACCTCATAAACAAGTTTTACTCACGGGGACCTCTTAAACAAGTTTTACTCACGGGGACCTCTTCAACAAGTTTTACTTGCAGGGACCTCTTAAACAAGTTTTACTCACGGGGACCTCTTAAACATGTTAAACACCTCTTAGTAGGGTGTTAACTAGGTGCAGACAGCCGTAGGTGTGCGTGTTTGGTGTGTGTGTGTGGGGGGGGGGGGGGGGGGGGGGGGGGCTCAGTGATTTTATTTTTTTGGGGGGGGGGGGGGGGGGGACCCCTCACCGATTTGGGGGGGAGAGGGTCTGCAAGCAGCAGCTTATCTAGTGAATGATCGAATCCAGTTATGCATATTATTTGTATAGTCATACACATATTGTACAGTGACTAGGATGTACACTGATTCATTTTTGATCCACAATGTGGGGTACGGAATTTTATCCCTAAGGTTTAGTTTGAATGGCTCATAATGATGATGATGATGAATTGATGATGATGATCAGGGCTGGGTACCGTACTACCTTTTGTCACATTGGTCAGCGCTTAAGGCGCAAAAACGTCAAATTGGTCAGCGCTTTATTGTGCAACAAGTGCAAAAACTGCGTGCTGCGCCCACAGGGGGTTGAAACAAATGCGTGCGCGAAATCGCGCTGCCGTGTGCGTTCTGTAGTACCCTGTATCAGGGTTTTTCACAGCCTTATGAGAGTTCACGCTGAGACCCCCCACAGAGGTTCGGTTTGATAACAGGGCAGTGTTTTTGTGATATCTCATATCTGTAGAGGGAGACTGCAGACACCGGGAGGAGATAGCTACTGAGATAGATTACAGCAGGCACTAGATAGATAGTCGCCGCCGTAGCGGACTGATATAGAAGCTGGCGGCAGGACAGGTAGTACTGCATGACAGTGCACGTGGTCATAGCTGACACGGGCACTGTACAGAGCATGGCAGGGACTAAGCACTGGCTGCTCTGAGCCACTCTAGAAGTCTAGAGCCGCTATATAATCCGGTAAAATACAGTTTGTTTTCAGATTTCTGTAGTCCAGGTTGAGTAGCTACTTGGGCTACTCAGCCCTGATTTCAGGATAGTTGCGTAGCCATCGTATGGCGAAGCACGGAGCCTGTGGGGGTCGGGGGGCAGGGCGTCACAATATCGGGGGGTCTGGGGGTGTAGGATATGACGGAATGGCGACGCGTCGTACCAAAAAGGTACACTGTAACAGGGTCTATCAACCTCCAGTCTGCGCACCATTTGAATTTGAATTTGAATTTACATGGTTTTCCAGCCAATTCTGGGCTGCTCACCGTCTTCCAATTCCAAGTCCTCCCCTAGCCATACCAGTGAAACCAGGGAGCACACTCAGCGGATTACCGGTAGCCAGTTCAAAGACTTGTCCAGGTCCTCACTATTTGCAGGCGGAGTGAGCATGGTAACTGGTAAGTATAAATAGTAGGGGGCCCTGGTGGGTCCCCTGGAGGTCGGCCCCGGGGGTGGTGTAATATTCGTCAAGCAGCAGGTGCAGCCTCCTTGGTGATGGATGCACGAGCAGTTGCTTACTTATCCGTACAATTTAATATTGGGGGGGGTCAAGAATTATTATTCAACTTGGTGGCCTGTGAGGCTAATGAACTTATTAGCTCACCAACTTCCCGAAGTTCCATGGAGGCAGGTGCAGCAACTCCGAGGCCTACAGTTGCTACTACTCACTTCGCACCTGCAGAACTAGTGCGAAGAGCAATTTCCTTGTCAAGCACAATGCGCAAATGCAATGACTACGAGATCACCAGAAGCGAATTCTTCAAGGGAAATCGAGACATGCTCCAGGTCCCCTAGACTGTGTCCACGGACAGAGGGAAACGACAATGAACAACGCCGCGTCACAGCCGCAACCCTGAGATAAGTACGCGAAAAAGTGCCTTCAGAGGTAATCCGCCCCCGACGGGAATCGAACACGAGTCGGTAAGATTTCAGGCCAGTCAGATTAACCGGCAATTTTGACCGGCGTTCTTGGGAATATTTGAGGATTTGAGGATTCGAGGATTTGACGATTTCGCGGAAGTATCGCATAGGTCTGTCTCCCTTAGGGGGCCAACCAACTATACTGCGCCACAGTCCTGAGTACAGAATGTTATCACACCCTGCCTCTAAATATCTCATACTATTTGCTAGTACGGTACGCTGCCCTTGGCTGTGGCTGTGGCTGGCCACGCCTACCTGGTCGGACCTGGGGTCCACCTGCCCCCCACCCACCCACACTTGAACTTTAACTTGGTTACACGGCTCAAGCAAGTGCAGCAATTTGTTTGCTCGCCGTCTTAGGCAGTAAAATAAATGACCCCAAACCACCCTTGAGAGGACCCCCAGCTCTGCATCCCGAGACGCAACCATATGTACAGCCCAGAGGGTACAGCCCAGCCCAGAGGGCCCAGCCCGAGGCCCAGCCCAGCCCAGCCCACCCATCCCACCCAGCCCACCAGCCCACCCAGCCCAGCCCAGCCCACCCAGCCCAGCCCGCCCATCCCACCCCAGACGCGCCCAGCCCCCCCATCCCAGCCCAGCCCCATCCAGCCAGCCCTCCGCAGCCCATCCCCACCCAGCCCAGCCTCATCCATCCCTATCCCAGCCATCCGCCCAGCCCACCCGCCCAGCCCAGCCCCGCCCAGCCATCCTCCGCCCAGCCCAGCCCATCCCTCCCAGCCCAGCCCAGCCCAGCCCTCCCATGCCCAGCCCAGCCCATCCCAGCTCATCCCAGCCCAGCCCATCCCCGCCCAGCCCACGCCCTGCCCATCCCAGCCCGCCTGCCCCAGCCCATCCCATCCCATCATCCCATCCCTCCCATCCCCAGCCCACCCATCCCAGCCATCCCGCCCCGCCCAGCCCAGCCCAGCCCCCAGCCCAGCCAGCCCCCCAAGCCCAGCCCAGCCCAGCCCATCCCACCTACAGCCCAGAGGGTACCCTCTGTACTAGCCTTAGACAACCAGAATCCCGAGAACGCAACCATAGTACGATCCTGAAAGCAACGATTTCCATAGCCTGCTCCTGGACGCATCCGACCTGCAACCGACCCATAGCCCTGCGTCTGCGAAGAAACCAACCCCACTGAATCTGCGCTGGACCTACGGACCTTCCCGTTGCGGTCCCTGCGACGAGGACGCAGCCTTCCCTGGACAACTCTGTTTCCACAGTTCTTTGAGGCTGACGATGAAGCTTCAGGCTGTGAAAACAGTCTCCTAGGTTGCCCCATCAATGGCCCAGACGCTTCGACATTGGCGAATCTGTAAATGATGGTATCTCAACAATTCTATTTCACTTGCCAAGCGCGCGGAAATTGGCGGAGTGTTGTTTTGAACAACGGAACGAAAGGTGGCAACGATTGAGCTGCCGAGCGAGTTTAGTTACTCGCCCGTTTTTGATGACGTGTCGCAGGCTAAGCAATTTTCGGGTCGGACCAGTGAGGGGTCGGACGGACAATTGGGTAAACATGGGGGCTCCCACCCCCTTGAAGAAGGGGCTCCGCCAACAATGCTGGAAAATAGCTTGCATCTTTGATTATTGTAGAAGCAGCTGTAAGTCGCATGACTTGTTCTTCACTGATTTCCCTGCCCCCTGGAAGCGCTTTTGAGCGGCTGCCCTGGTAACTCCCATATCGCTGCCTTCATTCCGAGACAGCCCTAGCGTGACCAATCGCACCAACCCCACCACTTTCTCTTAACTTGCGCAATTGAATGGGGTGACCCGGGGTGACATTTAATGACGTCAGCAAGGCCGGAGGTGGGCCCCTCTCTCCCCGGGGGTCCGCAGCGCAGCAGGACTTTCGCGAGTTCTGTCGACTTGGCATTAAAGCGATTGAACTTGATTGAAACTTCTTGAGAATTGCTGCGCTGCGGACCCCCGGGGCGAGAGGGGCCCGCCTCCGGCCTTGCTGACGTCATTAAAGGTCACCCCATTCAAGGCGTGGTAACGCGGTGCCCATACTTCTCGGGCCATCTCGGGCCATCTCGGGCCGACGTGGGGCAAGTCCCGTCCGAAACCCGACAACCCCCCCGACTCCCAGGTAGCCGAACAGCCTTCCACCCCCACCTGCTCGCCTCCCCGCGCCCGCTCGCAACTCCCCCGCCATGAACCCGAACCGCTCCCACTTCTTGCAATCGTATCCGCATGCTGCCTCCCCTGGTTACCCAATTCCAACTCGACAGTGATGGTGGTAGTAGCACTAGTAGCCCCACGGCACGGGGGTCGCCGACCTCCGGTCGATGCGACGGTCCGAAGAGCATTAACTTTCCGGTTATCTTGCCAAAGGCGAAGGAATGCAGCCAGGACCACGCCCTTGACATGTGCAACGGGCGGGGGTTGTCAGGCGTTCGCAAGAGGAATGGTGTCGGGAATGGAAGTGAGTGGGGTGGGTGTGGGTGGGGTGAGGGCGCAGGATGGGGTGTGGGGATGGGGGTGCGGGGATGGGGACAGGAATGGGGTCCTGGAATGGTTGGGATGGGTGCAGGGGATGGGGTGCGGGGGATGGGTGGACAGATGGGTGCGAGGATGGGGTGCAGATAATGGGGTGCGGGGATGGGGGACAGGACGGGGTGCGGGGATGATGAGGGAAATGGGGTGCGGGGGATGGTGGACAGGGAATGGTCAGGGAATGGGTTGGTGATGGGGTTCAGGGTAAAAAAAATGGGGTGTCGGGGTATATGGGGACAGGATGGGTTGGCAGATGAATGGGTGAGGGGATGGGAGTGCGGGGGATGGGGACAGGGACGGGGTGCGGGGGATGATGGACAGGGATGGGGTGCGGGGATGGGGGACCGGGAATGGGGTGGCAGGGAAGGGGGTGGGGGGGATGGGTGGGCAGGGGGATGGGGGCTGGGGATGGGGACGAGGGAATGGGGGTGCAGATGATGGGGTGGCAGAGATGGGTGGCGGTATTGGGGACATGGACTGGGGTGCGGGATGATACAGGGAATGGGGTGCGGGGATTGGGGTGCAGGGAATGGGGTGCTGGGATGGGTGTAAGGAGTATGGGGTGCATGGGAGGGGGTGCGGGTATGGGGGCGTGATGGGGGCCAGGTATGGTGCATGGATGGGTTTTGCGGGGATGGGGTGCAGGGTATGGTGGGTGGGGATGGGGCGGCGGTGGTGGGACAGGGAACTGGGGTGCGGGGATTGGGTGCAAGGGGATGGGGTGTGTGGGATGGGGGAGCAGTGAATGGGGTGCGGGGATTGGGTGCAAGGGGGATATGAGGAATATGGTGGCGCTACGATGGTGTTGACGGGGGATGGTGGGGGAAGACCTAACCTCTCCTGGGCCTCGACTCTCCTACCCCCCACCCACCCACCCACCCAACATATCTCTCTAACAACACATGATCAAACGAACAAATTCCCACACCAAACCCACCTAACTAACGCCCCCCCACCCACCACACCCAACACCCACCACAACCTAACCCTACCCAGCTTACCCCACCCACCCCAATCAGTTTAGCACACTCCACACATCCTGGAGCTCCGACCAATTCAAGAATGCATCACCAGCATCCCCCCCTTGCCCCCATCCCCCCCCCCCCCCCCCCCCACACCACACCCAACCACACACACACACACACACGAATCCCCCCTATCAAAGCTACCCCACCATATCCTCACACGAAACAACACACACACACAGATCCCCCCCTATCAAACAATCCTACCCCACCTATTCCCCCCCCCCCCCCCCCCCCCGCGCCCTCCCCCCCCCCCCCCTCCACCCTACCCCCCGTTCATTTACGCAAACTCCCTGGAGCTCCCGACCAATTGCACAGAATTGCAAGCACCACAGGCCGCCCCCACTTTGTTGCCCCCCCCCCCCAACACACACCCCAACCATATCCTCCCACAACACAGACACAGCCTCCCCTCTTATCCCCCCCCCCCCCCCCCCCCGCCCCCGCCCCCCCAAACCACACCCAAACAACATACCAACACCAACACACAGAACCACAGAACCCCCTATATCAATCCCGCTCCCCCCCCAATACACACCCCAACATACACAAACCCAACACAATACACACAGCCCCCCCCTCCATTTTCTCCCTCTTCCCCTTCCCCCCCCCCCCCCCCCCCCTACCCCACACAACAACCCCCAACATAACAAATAACAACCCAACACACAGAACACCAGCCCCCCTCCTATCTACACCCCCCCCGCCCCCCCCCCAACCGACACCCCCCACACACAACCCCAACACAAACACCATCATACACATCAAACACCCAACATACAGAACACAACCCCCCTCTATACAAATCCCCCCCGCCCACACCCAGACACTATCCCCGCTCGCTTGACCCATACATCCTATTCCCGCCCCCCCCCCCCACCCCCGCTCCCCCCACCCCCACACACACAGGCCAACCCAAGAGAAGGACACGGCACCCAACATAACACCCCACCACCACAGAAACCCATAACTTAACCACACATACATCAATCCCCCCCCTATCCCCTCCCCCCCCTCTCCCCCCACCCCAACACACACCCTCAACAACCAAACTCCAATATACAATAACACCAAACCACATACACATCCACCCCCCTTTTCCCCACGCGCGATCACCCCCCTCACCCCCCCCATCATTAAATTGTAACACACACTGCCTACCTCGCTTGAGCCGTCCTACGACCAATTCAGAAATGCCAAACCACAAGCCATCTCCACCCCACTCTGTCAACGAGCTGGCCCCAAGGTGGAAAGGCTGTAGGCGATAGTACTTCCAGCCATCCCCCGCCTCCGCCGCCCGCACCACGCCCACCCCGCCCCCCCTCCCTCCCATGACTCAGCAACCACTCCCCCCACCCCTACATTCCAGACCCCACAGAGATGTTTCTCCCCAACTTACAAAAAGAAAAACAAAAAAAGCACAGGACTTACCCCCCCGCCCCCCCCCTCACCCCCCCCCCTCAGTTTTACCTTTTACTTTTTTATACCTACCTCGCACTCCTGGGCTCCGACCCAATATTCCCAAGAATGCAAACAAACCACCACGCCCCCCACTACTCTGCCCGCCCCCCTGCGCTCCTTCAAAGGATCCCCAGCCCCCACTCTGCTGCCCCCGACCCCCCCTTTTCGCCTTCCTTCTTCCATCAAGGGCAGGGCCCCCAGCAAACCGATTCAGCTCCTCTACAGCATCTCTACACTAGCCAATAGTCTCAGCGCCCACATTCAAACTATCCCTATGGAGCTGCTCCTTCTCCCCAGCCGGCCAAGGAGGTTCCTATATCTGTATCCAAGCTCGTCAGCCTCCCACAGCATTTGTGCAGGGCTGCAAATGGGGACTTCTTCTTCCTAGACCTCAAGTAGGTTGACATTGGTGTTGGTGGTGTTCGTGGTGTTGGTATTGGTATTGGTATTGGTGGTGGTGGATATACTTATACCTATACCTATAACTATATCTATGTCTATATCTATATCTATATCTGTATCCAAGCTCGTCAGCCTCCCACAGCATTTGTGCAGGGCTGCTAATGGGGGGGACGGTCTCTTCCTAGGCGCCGGGTGCAATTAGATTGTGGCAGGTTTGGGGGGTGGTGGTGGGGGGTGGTATTGGGTGGGGTCCTTCGTGTTTTTGGTATTGGTATAAGGTGGTGGTTGTGGTGGTCTACCTATACCTATATCCTATAATCTCTATCTTATTATATTCTATATGTATTCTATATCTATATCTATATCTAGATCTATATCTAATTCTATGTCCTATATCTATATCTATATCTATATCTATATCTATATCCTATATTCTATATCTGTAATCTATAAATCTATATCTATAACCTATAAATCTATATCTATATCTATATCTATATCTATATCTATATCTATATCTATATCTATATCTATATCTATATCTATATCTATATCTATATCTATATCTATATCTATATCTATATCTATATCTATTCTATAATCCAGCCTCGTCAGCCTCCCGCAGCATTTGTGCAGGGCTGATAATAGGGACGTCTTCTTCCTAGACCTCAAGTAGGTTGGCATTAGTGATGGTGGTGTTGGTGTTGGGGTTGGTTTGGCGGTGTTGGTGTTGGTGTTGGTATTGGTGTTGGTTTGGTAGTGTTGGTGTTGGTGTTGGTATTTGTGGTGGAGGGATTGGCAGGATATTTCCGGGTTTCTTGTGTGGAGAGATTGGCAGGAAATGTCCTGGGTTTCTTGTGTGGCGAGACTGTGCAGGAACTAGTCCCCTGGGTGTTTCTTTTGTAGTTGGAGAGATGGCAGGATATGTCCCCTGGTTATCTTGTGTGGGAGAGCTTGCAGGAAATGTTTCTGGGTTTCTTTTTTGTGGAGAGATTGGCAGGATATGTCCTGGGTTTCTTGTGTGGAGAGATTGGCAAGATATATGCGCTGGTCTCTTGTGTGGAGGGATTGGCAGGATATGTCCTGATCTCTCGTTTTCCCTTTTTTTCTATTCCCTTCACTTGTTTAGGGGCACCAGTGGATCAGGAATTTCAAATTCAATTCAAATTCACTTTCAATTTCATTTTTTTTCTTTCCCCTTCACTTGTTTTTTAGGGGCCCAGTGATCAGGAAATTTGAAAATCAAAATTTTCGGTTCAAACTCAATTTACAAATAATAAAATAATCTCAATTCCCAATTTTTTGTTTCTATTTTCCTTATTTTTCCTTTCACTTTTGTTAAGTGGGCCACTATGGATCAGGAATTTCAAGCTCAAATTCAATTTCAATCTCAATTCCAATTTTGTTCTATTTCCTTCACTTGCTTAGGGTCACCAGTGGATCAGGAATTTCAAATGCAATTCAAATTCAAATTCAATTTCATTTTTTTTCTTTCCCCTTCACTTGTTTAGGGGCACCGGTGCATCAGGAATTTCAAATTCAAATTCAAATACATTTCAATTGATTCTTTCACCTTGTTTGGGGACACTGGTGGATCAAGAATTTCAGATTCAAATTCAATTTTGAGGTGTCCCATTGCGTAGGGACTTAAGTGGATCAGGAATTTCAAATTCAAATTCAACTTTTTTCAATCCCCTTGTGTAGAGACATCGGGGCACCAGGAATTTCAATGTCAAATTCAAATTATATTCTTGTTCCCGTGTTGTGCAAGGGACAAAACCCGGTGTGTATCAGGAAATTTTAAAATCCAAATTCAAAAAAAAAAAAAAAAAAATGTGTTTCTGTTTCGCCATTGTTGATGGACACCGGTGATTATCAGGATTTTCAATTTTTTTCAATTTCAAATTCAAATGTGTTCTGTCACCTTGTGTAGGGACACTGGTGGATCAGGAATTTCAAATGCAAATTCAATTTTATTCTGCCGCCTTGCATAGGGACAGTCGCCGGATCAGGAAGGGCTGGGTGTCCTCCAGAAATTCATCCTGATATGCTTGATCATGAAAAACTGTTGTAAAATAACTGAAGCGTTTTGGGAAGCCTATTTAGGACAGGTAAGCCTTTCTTTGTTTTTACTTGTGAGGGAGGTGGGTCTTCCAACACAAACCAGTGACACTGAGGATTCAGTTTGGATGGTATATGTATGTATGTATGCATGTAATGTATTGCATGTATGTTATGGGTGGATGGGATGGATGGGATGGATGGATGGATGGATGGATGGGTGGAATGGATTGGAATGCTGGATGGCTGGACTGGACTGGCTGGAATGGGCTTGAGCCTGGCTGGCTGGCTGCTGAGGCTGGCATGGCTGGCCTGGGACTGGAATGGCTGGGATGGCTGGCTGGCTGTCCTGGACTAACTGGCTGGCTTGCTGGCTGGCTGGCTGGACTTAGTCTGCTGGCTGGCTGGCTGGCGGCCCGCTGGCTGGCTGGTGGCCTGGCTGGCTGGCTGGCCTGGCTGTCCTGGCTGGCCCTGGCCTGGCCTGGCTGGCTGGCTGGCTGGCTGGCTGGCATGGCTGGCTGGCTTGGCTGGCTGTTGGCGCTGGCTGGCATGGCCTGGCTGGCCATTCCCTGGCTGGCTGGCTGGCTGGCTGCTGGCTGGCTGGCCTGGCCTGGCTTGCTTGGCTGGCTGGCTTGGCTGGCCTGGCTGCTGGCTGGCTGGCTGGCATGGCTGCTGGCTGGCTGGCTGCTGGCTTGCTTGGGCCTGGCTTGCTGGCTGGCTGGCTGCTGACGCTGCTCTCTGGCTGGGCTGCTGGGCTGGCTGGCTCTTCCCCTCCCGGGTCCGCCCTCCGGCTCGCGCTGTTTGTCCTTGTCCCCTGTTTCCTTCCACTACCTCCGTCCCCCCTGTCTGCCGCGTTCCCTGCGGGTTTTGCAGCCGGCCCCGCCCGTGCCCCCCCGAAAACTCCGGGCTCCCCACCCAAGATTGTCCGTTGCTCAGCGTGCTTTTCATGTCACCTCCCTCAACCCCACACACCCCCCTCTACCCCGTTTGATCTCGTTTTCTCCCACTAGCCTTTTCCTCATTTGTTTCTCGGCCAGTCTTAGCCCTGTCATCCCCTCTTTGTCGTTGTTCACCTCCTTTACCCTGTCCTCCTCAAACCGTCTCCCCTCTTTGTAGTTTAACAATGGCTTGTTATGTACTCTAAAATACATAATTGGTTTGTGCTTCTCCGTTCTGGCGGGCTGCAACTAGTCAAGTTTACCCTTTCAATCAACCGGCCTTCCTACAATGGTTGGGCAGTCCTCTTCCACCTATTTGGGTCCCCTAACCCTTGACTGTAAACATATAATAACAATATAACAGCCGTTGGATGCTGTATGACAACGGACATCAATCCTCCCCCCCTTTGGAATGATGTTCTAGCCTATTTGGGTACCCCTGGCCTGTAACACAACACACATAAAAACACTTATTTGTTTTTGAATGGCTCAGGGCGGATGGGGGGCCTGCCAGAAACTAGTCAATTACCCCTTCAAATCACAGAAATCACAGTCCCAAATCACAGCCTTCCTATTGTTGGGCCAAGATTCCTTTTAAGAAGAGCCTATTGGGCCTAACCCTGGACTGTAACATGTATACATGATACATAAAGCGTTGGATGCAGATGTAATTACTCCCTCCCTTTTGAATGATGTTTTAGCCTTTTTGGCTACACCTGGACTGCAACACACACACATTTAATGTTTGATGCTCAGTCTGATGGAGCTGCCAGACTAGCTGCTGGACTAAAGGAGAACACCGCCCTCACATCCCTGGATATGAGCTGGAACGGACTTGAGGATGAAGGCGGCCATGGTGTCCCGATGGGTAGAGGTAGCTTTCTTTTCATATATATATTTTTTTTTAACATGCTTCTCTCTCCTTATGTATATAGACAATATCTCTCTCCTCCTCGCCTCCTCTCTCCTATTTTATATATATATATATATATATTATAATATATAGATAGAGAGAGAGAAGAGAGAAAAAGAGAGAGAGATAGAACACAGGAGGATACCAAAGGAAGCTTAACTACCCACCCAGAGCTTAACTACCCACCCAGAGCTTAACTACCCACCCAGAGCTTAACTACCCACCCAGAGCTTAACTACCCACCCAGAGCTTAACTACCCCACCCCCAGATCTTAACTACCTACCAACCCAGAGCTTAACTAACCCACGCCAGAACTCAATACCCAATACCCAAAACTCAATACCCAATACCCAAAAACTCAATTACCCATAAACCCAAAAACCTCATCCCAATACCCAAAACTCATCACGCCAATACCCAAAAAATCAATACCCAATCTAACCCAATAAGCATCCCAAACTCAATACCAACTACCCAAAAAACAACCATCATACCAATACCCAAACGCATTACCCAATAAATAACCCCAAACAAACTCATACCCAATACCCAAAACTCAATTTAAACCCAAAAAGGAAAAAAGCAATACCCCACAACTCAATACCCAATACCCAATACCCAATACCCAATAACCAATAACCAATAACCTATAACCTTTTATAGATGATGCACCCAATACCCAATACCCAGTAACCTTTTATAGATGATGCACCCAAAACCCAATACCCAATACCCAATACCCAATAACCTTTTATAGATTATGCACCCAATACCCAATACCCAATAACCTTTTATAGATGATGCACCCAATACCCAATACCCAATAACCTTTTATAGATGATGCACCCAATACCCAATACCCAATAACCTTTGAAGATGATGCCACACCACTAAAACCCCCATACCCCAATAACCTTTTTTATAGATGATTGGAGATGCATGCACCCATAAACCCATACCCAATACCCAATAACCTTTTATAGATGATGCACCCAAAACCCAATTAACCATAACCCTTTATAGATTATGCACGCCAACCCCAAAACCCAATGACCAATACCAATACCCATACCCAATACCCAATAACTTTATAGATGATGCACACCAATTAAACAACCCAATTACCCATACCTTTTATAGAGATGCAAGCCAACCCAAACCCAATACCCAATAACCTTTTATAGATGATGCACCCAATATCCAATACCCAATACCCAATACCCCAATAAAACCTTTTTATAGATTGATGGCAAACCACAAAACCCAAAACCCCCTCCCCCAATACCCCAATAACCTTTTTATAGATGATGCCACCCCAAAACCCAATTACCCAATACCCAAAACCTTGTATAGATGAGGTGCCCCACTAACCCCAACTACCCAATAACCTTTTAAGATTGATGCGCCACCAAGAAAACCACAATACCCACTATTAAATAAACCGAATACCCAATTACTCTTTACAGAAATGATGGTGGGCAAAACAAAGGCCTGAAAGCCACTTGGAATATGAGCACACAACGAACTTGGACCAAAGCCCTCCCTGGTCCCTTGCAAGTCCTGACGGTCAACAAAACACTCGAGGTGAATAGACAAATAAATAAATAAATAAATAAGTATTTAAATTAATAAATACATTATTTAATTCAAAAACAAATAAATTAATAAATAAATAACATGAACGGGAGCCAGAGCCACCTTGGTACTTGTCAATGGCCTGATGGTCAACAAAATGTTCGAGGTGAATAGATAAATAAATAAATAAATAAATAAATAAGTTAATAAATGAATGAATGAAATGAATGAATGATGATGAATGACATAATTAAATGAATGAATGAATGAATGAAATGAATGAATGAATGAATGAATGAATGAATAAATAAATAAATAAATGAATAAATAAATAAATAAATAAATCTATAAAATGCACGGGAGCCAGAGCCTCCTTGGTACTTGACAATGGCCTGATGGTCAATAAAACACTTGAGGCGAATAAATGAATAAATGAATAAATTAATAACTCAATAAATGAATGAATAAATAAATAACACTTGAGGGGAATACATAAATAAAGAAAAAGCACGGGAGCCAGAGCCTCCGTGGTCCTTGTCAATGGCCTGATGATCATCACATAAATTGAGGTGAATACATACATCTTTAATTTAATTAAATTAAAAAAATATTCCGACAAGCAACATTACTTTACAATACATTGACAGATCGGCACCATTTGTTTTTGTACGTACGAGCCACTCATGTATATGGGGTACTATTTTTGCATTGATTTATATTACATGATATTTGTGTATTGATTTATATTAGATTCCATTTGTTGATTGAATTATATTATATACTAAATGGTATCTATTTATGTTATGTTATATACTAAATGGTATCTATTTATGTTATGTTGTATACTAATGAAATCTATTTTATTGCGTTATGGTGGTAAACTAATATTGATGTAATTTTATTTGCGTTATATTTATATTATGTGAGATACTAAATATAACCATATCTTTTATGTTATTTTTATATACTAACTTATTCTATGTAATTCGTTTGTTTTATATTTTATGTTTTTTGTGAGGTTAACTAAATATATATATATTTAAGTTATGTTATATAACTAAACCTGATTATCTAATTTATAATGCGAATAATATTTATGTTATGTGAGATACTAAATATAATATATTTAGGTTATGTTAGATACTAAATAATATATATTTATGTGTTGATTTATATTAAACACTATTTGTGTATTGTTTTATATTAGAAACTAGGAGTGATTTAATTTTTGTTCCGATTCATGGTATTCAATTCTATCACAATGCTTATATTTGCACATGCATGCATTTATATTTATTAATTTGTTTATTTCCTTTTTACTGTATTTATTTTCTATTTCCACATGCATGCAGGTAAATTGATCATTTATTGATATATTAATGTATTTATTTTCCATTTGCACATGCACGCAGGTTTATTTATTTATTTATTTATTTATCTCGAGATACCTGATCATGTATTTATGTATCTATTTATTAGATACTTTTACTTGCATGCAGGTTTTCCTGCTAAACGGAAACATGATCAGTGACAATGGTGCACGCTACCTCATGACCGCTCTCCAGGCAAACAACTCTCTCAAGTATCTTGGCCTACAGGTGAGTGTGGGGAATATGCTTTTTGCAGGGGCAAGTGTGTGTGCGTGGGTGGGAGGGTGCTATTTTATTGGTGGTGGTGGTGGTGGTGGTGGTGGTAGCTGCAGTGGTGGTAGCGGTGCTGATGCTGAATATAAAGTATTCATCCGTACCTACACTATTCAAGCGTTACGCAACGAGTGCAAAATTGACCAGAACGTAGTGTGTGATCCCAAAGCATGTAACATGTCCCAATAAGTAGTAGTTGTGTATATATGATGAAGAGGAAGCTATGGCCAAGAGGACAGGAGTAGATTCGGTTTGTAAGGGTGACGCGGCGCTCTGGAACGCTGATCAAGTTTTTTTTTCATAAATGTTGGCCCCCCCACCCCCTGTTATTCAGGGTTACTTCAAAATGGCCCAAATCGGACCAGTGGTTTTAACGCACTGGAAAAAAAAAGTGCGCTTTGAAGTGCAAAGAGCGCAATTTTTTTTGCAGCGCCCACAAGGGGTTGCAAGGGGTTCAAAAAGTCAGCGCTCAAATGCACAAAAGCGCCCGCTTTGAATTACCCTGGTTGTGATTGCCGTATATCGAATGCTCATGATGCCTGCTTTCTCATCCTCACTCTCAAGTCAAGCACCTCTCTCAATTATCATGCGAATGTGGGGAATGTTTTTTTTGCAGGGTTGGGGGTGGGGGGGAGGCTATTTTTATTGGTGGTGGTGTTCTCCTGCTATTCCCCACCACCACATTCACCTGTAGCCCCCCCCAGGTAGCTCCTGCCTCATGAAGCATAAGAGCCACTTTGACAAGAAGTCTTTCCCTTCCCTTCCCCCCTAAACAAGCCTATTACCCCGACAGTTTTTTTTCTGTTCTTTTTCCTCTTTTTAGGCCCCTTCCCCCTGCACGGTTGGGAGCAGTTCCCTTTAGCTACTATTTGGCCTACCCCTGGACTGTAACATACATCCATTCCATAATGTAATCTATGGTAAATTGCCCATTCTCCCCCACAGGGAATTCCAACCCTGACCCTTTCCATATCTTGCGGTTGACCACAACACAACCAACAACTTCCTCCACTTGTGCCCTTATCCAAAATGGTTGCCCTACCCTCACAAACCTCGCCCCACATCGTATCCCCCCTAACCTGCCATTCCCTCCCCCCACAGGATTCCAACCTGACTTCATTTTTCCCGGCACCACACAACACAACACAATCCAACAGCTTTCCTCTGGCCAATGATGCCCCGTATGGTGCCTACCTCACAAACCTAGCCACATCGTATCCCCCCCTAACTTGCCATTCCCCCCACAGGGTTCCAACCTGACTTCATTTTTTTTTACTCATTTTTCTTTTTTTTTTTCCTGGACCACACGCACAGCAAACAGCTTCCTCTGCATGTGCCCGTATGGTGCCTACCTCACAAACCTAGCCACATCGTATCCCCCCCTAACTTGCCATTCCCCCACAGGTTTTCCATTTCCGACCTTACTCTTTGTTTCCATCAATTTTTTTTCCTGACCACAACACAAGCAACAGCTTCCTCTGCGTGTGCCCGTATGGTGCTTATCTCATGAACCTAACCGCATAGTCCCCTTTTTCTCCCCCCCCCCCGCCCTTAACATACCATTCCCCCCCACAAGTGTTCCAACCCTGAACTTTTCATTTTCCTGACACAAAACACAAAGCAAACAGCTTCCCCTCCTGCGTGTGCCCGTATGGTGCTTATCTCATGAACCTAACCCGCAATCAGTCTTCTCCCTTCCCTTCTTCCCCCCCCCTAACAATAACATACCAGTTCCCCCCAACAGGGTTGTCAGAACCCATGAACTTCATTTTTTTCCTCCCTGACCACAACACACCACAAGCAACAGCTTCCTCTGCGTGTGCCCGTATGGTGCTTATTATCATGAACCTAACCGCATAGTTCTTCTCCCCCCCCTACACAATAATACCATTTTTTCCCCCCCACAGGTTTCCAAACCCTGACTTCATTTTTTCATGACGCACCATTCAACACAAGCAACAGCTTCCTCTGCATGTGCCCGTATGGTGCTTATCTCATGAACCTAGCCACTTGGACATAATCTATCTGCCCACCGGAACTTTTCCATCCCTCCCCCCTCACAGGGTTTTCCAACCTGACTTCATTTGTGGCGTGACACACAACACAAGCAACAGCTTCCCTCTGCGGTGCCCCGTATAGTGCAAATCTCATGAACCTAGCCACATAGTATCCCCCCCCCTAACATACCATTCCCCCCACAGGGTCCCAACCTGACTTCATTGTGTGCAACCACAACAAAACCAACAGCTTCTTCCCCTTGTTGTCCGTCAGCGTGCATAATCGTAATGGATGTTGCCTACTTTGACATAGTTCTCCCCCTTTTTTCTTTCAATCCATGTTCTTTCCCTGTCATTCTGTCACGGTGTTGGGCAGGTCCCCCCTTTAAAGCTTTTTTTAAAAAGCCTACCCCTGGACTGTTTTACACACCAAATCCCTCCTACGGTATTTTTTTAGCCCCCCTAACCTTGCCTCCCCCCTAACATGGTTCCAACCGATTCATTTTCAGTGCCCGTGACACCAACACACCACACCAACAACATTCTCCACTTTGTTAGGCCCCGTATGGTGCCTCAGACACTCTGAACCTAGCCACTGGTCCTTCGTCTTCCCCCCCCCCCCTAACCACATAACCATTTCCACTACAGGTTTTTCCAACCTACTTTCCATTTTCCTGACACAAACACAACGAAAGCTTCCTCTGCATTCCCTGCCCGTATGTGGCCTACCTCACAAAACCCTAGCCACACGATCCTTTCCCCTAAACTTTGCCATTGTTTTTCCCCCCACAGGGTTCCAACCTGACTTCATTTGTGCGTGACCACAACATAACCAACAGCTTCAACCCCCTGAGCCCAGATGGTGCCTACCTCATGGATCTTGCCTGTGCATCAGACAGGGCTGTGGGTATTCAGGTGGGTTGGGGGGCTGTGGTTGTTGGGGAGGTGTGGGCCTTGTGGGTTTATTTTTTTGTGGGTTGTGGGGTATTTCAGTGGGTTTTCCGGTGGCCCCCTGTGGTTTGTTGGTATTTGGGGAGGTGTGGGGCCTGAGGGTATTCAATGTGGCTTTGGGGCTGGTGGTTGTTAGATTTGGGGAGGTGTGGGGCGTTGGGTAATTCAGGTGGCTTTGGGGGCTGTGGTTGTTGGATTGGGGAGGTGTGGGCTGTGGGTATTCAGGTGGCTTTGGGGGCTGTGGTTGTTGGATGATGGGGAGGGTTGTGGGCTTGTGGGTATTCCAGAGGTGGCTTTTTTTTGTGGGGGGCTGTTGTTTGTTGGTTTTTGGGGAGGTGTGGGCTTTGGGTTGTTTCAGGTGGCTCCCTGGGGGTGTGGTTGTTGGGGAGGTGTGGGCTTTGGGGGTGTTTCAGTGCCTCCGGGGGGTGTGGTTTTGGTGGGGAGTTGGGCTTTGTGCGTACAGGTGGCCTCTGGGGGTTCTGGTTTGTTGGGGAGGTGGTGGGGCCTGTGGGTGTTCTCAGGTGGCTTTGGGGGCTGTGGTTGTTGGGGAGGTGTGGGCTGTGGGTATCCAGGTGGCTTTGGGGGGTGTGGTTGTTGGGGAGGTGTGGGCTGTGGGTGTTCAGGTGGCTTTGGGGGCTGTGGTTGTTGGGGAGGTGTGGGCTGTGGGTATTTTGTGGGTTGTGGGTATTCAAGTGGTTTTCGGGGGCTCCGGGCTGTTTGTATTTCGTGGGCTGTGGGTTTCCATTTGAGTTTTGTTTTTTTCACCAAGGATTGGTCACCCCAAGGAGGTGAACTCTTTTCCACAAATCAGCCGGCCCACCAATTGTTTTCAGAAAGGAAGAAAGAAAGTTTTTCCCTATCCAAAGAAGGAGCCTTTAAGGTGGGATTTTTGTACAATGGTCTAGTGTAAACCAGATTGCGTTAGAGGAATAGTTCGGGGGTTCGCTCCCTTGGTCCGCTCTTTGGCGTTGCCAGGTCCCGTCTCAACCTCGATGGTAGCTTGGTCCATTGAGGTAGAACCGCTCCCCCACCCCCCACCCGCGTACGACGGGCTTCCCTAACACCACGACGCCAACAGGCGTATCATTATTAAGAAGGAAACGTGTTTGGAACCCGGAGCATTGCCCAGTTTTGCAGTCCCTACATCTGTTGGATATTGATGGAATGGGATTGGATGGAATGGTATGGATGGATGGAATGATGGGATGGCATGGATGGATGGATGGATGGATTGATGGATGGCTGGAATGGCGGGATGGATGATGGATGGATGGATGGCATGGGATGATGGAGGCTGGATGGATAAGCCTACTCTCTCTAAGCTACTCTACCCTGGACCCTTTAAACATCCATAGTTTTTTTTCTTTGCAGCTAGCCACTTTGGACTATGGCCGACCAATAGGCGACATCCATAGATTGCCTTGCTTATATCCCCTTCCATACTTTTTGCGCCATCACTTTTCCCTTGCAGCTGGCTACTTTGGAATATGGCCGACAAATAGGCAACATCCATAGATTGCCTTGCTTATATCCCTTTTTCTTTGTTTTCATTCCATTTTGCAATACCAGTTCCCATTTGCAGCTGGCTACTTTTGACCATGGCTAACCATCAGACAAGCCTCCCTACCATATTCCACCTCACATCTCCCCATAACCTATCTGGGCTACCCCCTGAACTGTAACATCCATATATTTCCTTTGCAGCTGGCCACTTTGGACTACGGCTCAATGATAGGCAACATCCATATATTGCCTTGCTTATGTCCCTTTTCATACATTTGCATACAATTCCTTTGCAGCTGGCCACTTTGGACTACGCCTCACCATCAGGCAAGCCTCTAATGAGGAACATTAAGTTGTCTGGCCGCAACGTATCTAGCTGCAGGGAGGAAGGCTGGCCAGAGCAGTAAGTGTCTGTGTGTATTGTTTATTGTATATTGTATATTGAATATTGTAAATTTTGTATTGTGTACTGTGTACTGTCACGACTGTGTTGTGTCTTTTGTAGCGTATTGTGTAATTTGAATTTTGTGTTTTGTTTTATTGTGTATTGTATTTTGCATTGTGTATTGTGTACTGTATATTGTATATTGTAAATTGCAAATTGTATATCGTGTAGTGTATTTTATGGTGTATTGTAAATTTTTATTGTATTTTATTGTGTATTATCTTGTGTATTGTATTGTATTGTATTGTGTATTGTGTATTGTAGTGTGCATCGTATTGTATATTGTGCATTTTTTTTTTATTGTAACCTATATGTGGTAAGTCCCCCTTTTTTTTCGGCCCTAAAGGGCTAACCGGTGGACACCAATTAGCCCTACCGAGGGCTATTATCAAAGTTAGCCCGACTAGTGCACACTATTGAGAGCCAAACCCTCGCCAAAACTTGTGCCAAAAGAAACCCCCAGAAAAAGTGCCAGGTGTCAAGGAGAGTGGTTGCCATTGCCCATATCAGGGGTTAATTCAAAGTGCACGCTTTTTGCGCGTGTTTTGGTAGCGCTGACTATTTGCCCCCTCCTGCGGCTTTTAATAAGCGCAATTTTTTTTTTTTTTTTTTTTTTTTTTTGGCGAACCCCCTTGTGCGCAGCAAAGCAATTTTTTGTGCCGCTTTATTGCACTACCAAACGCAAGATTTTTTGTTTTTCATTCAAGTGGGGCCGCTAAAATCAGCTGGACAATTTTGCCATTTTGAAGTCGCCTGGCCATACTAGTATATTATATGTGTACAATATGTGTACGGACAAGGAACTGGTCAAATGCATGTGTTTATGTGTGTTAGGGGTTTATGGTTTATGATGCCTTCTATTTTTTGCTGGCCAATTTTTGGCGGAGCCCCCCCTTCTGGAGGGCTGGAGCCCCCCCAGGTTACCCCCCATTGTCCGTATCCGTCGCCGAAACCCAACCTAACCGCCAAAAAATTGAAGCCTTGACAACACGCCAATGAAATCTCAGACTGACTTGGCTTTTGGTCAGCTCCAGCCTGACCAAAACACTTTGCCAATTTTCCTTCCCCATTATTCCTTCTCCTTTCCTTTCCCTCCGCGTCGCCCTCGCGAACGCTGCATATGGACCTTGTTATTTCCCCAGCGTGTTTAAATACAATAAAAAATGCGACCTTTCCGTCCCCCATGTGAGCATGAAAATCGCCTTGTCTGAGTCAAACCAAGGCCCTAATATTATTGTATTTTTTTGAGCCAGGCAAGTTCAACCCCCCACTTCACCCATAACAGAAATAACCCCAAATACCAAACCAATTGCAACGCCACACGTCCCAAACGCAAACCCACAACCCCACAATGTCCAATTCAGGCTGCAAACAAGGAAACAATCTGGTGTGATGCAATGCGACTTTTTTTTTCTTTTTTTTTTTTTTCCCACCTATGATCTGAAGTCTGTTGTTTCAATTCTTGTCCTGAGTCAACCAAAAGACTTTTTTTTTTTTTTTTTTTTTCCTTTTTTTTTTTATTTTTTTTTTTTTTTTTTTTTTTTCGTCTTTTTTTTCAGCCTAGCAAGTCAACCCCCCACCTCCACCCATGCCCAAACCCAAATGCAAACCGCCACCCAAAACCAACCCCAATCAAGGATGGCCCCACATCTGGGTGTGACTGCAATGCCTTTTTTTTGTTTCCCAACCAGATTAGCGTCTGTTGGTTCAAGTCCTTGGTCCTAGTCCAAACCAAGGCCCCCTTTTTTTTTTTTTTTTTGTTTTTTTTTTTTTCATCGTTAAAGCTAAGCGAGTCACCCCCGACCCCCACCCCCACCCATACCCAAACCCAACCATTCCAAAGGCTGCCCCACATCTGCGGCCTGCAATGCGCACCTTGACGTTGGTCCTCCAACCATGTATCAGAGAAAACAAGAGATAATACAGGACGACAGCTTGACGGCCATGCAGACTCAGGTGGGGCTTGTACATATTATCTAGTACAGATTAACCAGTACAGATTAACCAGTAACGATTAATAACACAGTTAACAGATTTCCATTACGATTATATAGGTGTGGCAGATTACAACAAGCACAGATTATTCCCAGTACAGATATCCAGTAACAAGATTACGTTCCAGGTGCTTTTTTAAAATAGTCTATCTGGATAGTCTAGATGAGGGGGCAGTGCAGTAGCTGGTGCACAGTCTCAGAATCGCCAGCCATAGCTGCCTTCACTAAACGTAGGTCTGGCACTGTATTAAGGTGCCCATCAGTTGCCCAGACAACAGGGTTGTTGCATGACAGCAACTCCTCCACGACTGCAAGGTGCCCACCCAGTCACCAGACCCAGTTGCCTGTTGACAACATCCCTTTTCATCCCCACAGTGGGAGGGCGTGTTTTTCACAGGATTGGCCAACAAATTACCATGATTAATTTAGGAATTACCATGACCCCAGGGTAACTACTTTCTTTTGCCCCAAAAGTGCCAGCGGTTTAAAGCCGCACAACCACGTCAACCCTTGATCAGCGCTTTTTTAGTGGCAAAAGCGCAAAAACCTGCGCGCCATGACTGGCGCCCCACCGGGAGTTGAAAAAACTGCCCCGAAAACAACGCGCAGAGGGCCTCAAAAGCTCCCCCGGGCGCGCCTTGTAGTACCCTGACCATGACCTTCAAGTAAAAAACAATTCAAACACAAATGTTTAGATTTCATACTTGAATGTTAGTTACAGTCCAGTTGCCGACTGCATTGTAACTAACATTCCATTTCATAACTTGCCGCCAAAATGGATGAACCAGAAAAATTACAGGAACTTGAATTGCTTGTACCAGCAATTTTTGATCAAAGTTGGTATTGGGCTAAACTTACTTGCTGTGGCAATACGACTAGATAACTCTTCCGTGAAAATCCTGGTCCCTGGCACTGAATTTTGAATTAGCTGCACGCGAAACATGTCCTCGTTTCGCCCTTCCGCAGGATTGGAAGAACTCCGAAATATGACCGCGATGTTGGTAATCCTGGTCCCCGCCTTTCCTAATACTTTATTTCTTTTCTCCCACTAACGGTGTGGAAAATACGGCATTTCATACTTGAAATGTAGCATACAAGTCCCCAGGTGCCCACTTACAATTGTAACTACATTCCTTTCCATACTTGAATGTTAGTTACAGCCCAGTTGGCAACTGCATAGTAACTAACATTCATTTCATACTTTAATGTTAGTTACGAGCAGTTTGAAACCGGCAGATGCACAGCCCGGGGGGGAATCCATGGCAGGGGAGGTTACACAAACACTACAACACACACATCCAACCACCACCCACACACACCCCAACCACCACTGGTAACCACACCCTACCGGCCCCCCCCCCCCCCCCACCACACTGACCACACACACACACACACACACACAAACCCAAACAAAGGCAGTGTTTTCTTTCAGCTAAAAGATCAGCTTCTTAGGCAAGCTCCCTGTCTTAGATGCGTTTAGCGTGTCTGGAAGCTGACAGTGTCCGCTGTCCTGAACTGAGGTCAAAATCTGAAATGAGGTCAAAATCTGAACTGAAGTCAAAATCTGAACTGAAGTCAAAATCTGAACTGAAGTCAAAATCTGAACTGAAGTCAAAATCTGAACTGAAGTCAAAATCTGAACTGAAGTCAAAATCTGAACTTAAGTCAAAATCTGAACTGAAGTCAAAATCTGAACTGAAGTCAAAATCTTGGGGGTTAGCCCAGTGGCTGTCTCAGGGAGCTGCCTAGTAGCTGCTGCTTGTGGCTGAAAAGAAAAACTATGGGGCAGGGTCTGTGGGTGGGTTGGGGAGTGCAGATGCACAGGCGGAGAGATGTGGCCAGGATCAGTACTGCACCTGATGGGTGGGTTGCGGTGGGGAGTGCAGATGCACAGGCGGAGAGATGTGGCCAGGATCAGTACTGCCACATATGGGGGGTTGGGTTGGGGAGTGAAGATGACAGGCGGGAGATGTGGCAGGATCAGTAGCAACCTGATGGGGGGGTGGGGTGGGGAGTGCAGCTGCCACAGGCAGGAGAGATGGGCCAGGATCAGTTACTGCCCCCCCAAAGCAATGATAACGCCGGTGGGGGCGTGGTATTAAGGGAAACCGCCGTACGCTGGCTGAGACAACGTCTACCATTCTTGACGGAACAGCTACCACGCAGTTGACACAACGACCTCATGACCAGGGTGACCGTGGAGGAATCGAACCGGCCTTGCTTCATTCAGCGATTTGGTGTACCACTAGACCAATCGGATCACGGGAAAAAGGCGGGGGGGGCAACCAATATACTGATAGTTCCCTTATTGATTGGCAGAGCCCCCCCTTCTGAGGGTCGGAGCCCCCAGGAGGGACACCCCGGGTCGTCCGACCCACCCCCCCCCCCCCCCCCCCCCCCCCCCCCCCCCCCCCCCCCCCCCCCCCCCCCCCCCCCCCCCCCCCCCCCCCCCCCCCCCCCCCCCCCCCCCCCCCCCCCCCCCCCCCCCCCCCCCCCCCCCCCCCCCCCCCCCCCCCCCCCCCCCCCCCCACACCCCCCCCCCCCCCCCCCCCCCCCCCCCCCCCCCCCCCACCCCCCCCCCAACCCCACCCCCCCCCCCCCCCCCCCGAGACGAAGCCTGACACATCAGCCAATGGTCTCGTAACTAACTAGTTCCGTCCAATTGATACACGTTTCCAACAATAATTCGCCATTTTCAGATTGCGTGCATGTGCCTTGTACAACAATGCCGTGTATGATGTGCACCCCGGTACTCTTTTGTACGAGTGGCAGCGCCATTCTACAAAATAAATTCAAATTACAAAAGAAATTCAATCCTTGGTGTCACTGGTTTGTGCCGAGAAGCCCACCTCCCGAACTAAAATACCTTTCACACCTAAAAAAAATCAATCAATATTCCTTGATTATACTGAAGGTTACACTAAGGTTGATTATACTAACGATTGTACTAAACCCTAAACCCTTAACCCTGTTGCAGCTGGTGAACAATACCCTACCCAAGAAGGAGAAGCGTTCCATCATTGAATCATTGAAACGTATGTTACTGTCATGTGTTCATGGGCATTTTAGGCAAGGCTTTCATCGTGATGCGTGACCAACACCAACACCAACACCAACACCAACACCAACACCAACACCGACACACAACCAACCAACACCAACACCAACACCAACACCAACACCAACACCAACACCGACACCAACACCAAGCGTAAGACAGGGCTCCCATAATACCATGGCCCACCAGGCGTTATCATTATTATACTAAAGAGAGTACTTGATTTACACATGTACATCTCAAATGTACACCATCCCTCGATTGCACTAGATGCACACCATGTACATCTCAAATGTACACCATCCCTCGATTGCACCCAATCTTAAATGTACACCTTACCTTGAATGTACACCATTATTGCACAGAGCTCAAACGTAACGCCAATCCCTTAATGGAACCATCCTCGATTGCACCGGTTACCCATGTACACTCATGAGGTACAACCTCCCTAGAATTTACACCAACCCTCGATTGCACCAGATTTCCGGCCTTCTGTCCTGATTTTCCATGGGCACTGCCGATCGTATCACTATAGCCATGCAGCACTAATACATAAATTCCATGTGCAGATTGCCGGCCTTCTGTCCTGCTTTTCCACGGGCAGCAGTGAGCGGATCACCACAGCCATGCAGCTGATCAGTCGTGCTGCAGATGCGGAGCATTGTTTCCACCTTGTGATGGATGAACTTGGGGTTAGGGATGCAATGGAGGTGCAGAAGGGGCTGTCATGGTATATCAACACAAGATTCTCTAACCCGACAGGTGGGTGTACACACAGACATGCAGATACACAGACCAAGGCACACAGGCACAGAAAAACACAGACACAGATGATCACAAACACCGACACACAGACCAAGGCACACAGACACAGACATGCAGACACACAGGCACACAAACCAAGGCACACAGACTCCTTCCTTCCCTTTCTTCCCTTCCTTCCTTCCTCCCTTCATTCCCTTCTTTCCCTTCCCTTCCCTTCCTTCCCTTCCCTCCCCCCCTTCCATCCCTTCCATCCCTTCCTTCCATCCCTTCCATCCCTTCCTTCCCTTCCTTCCCTTCCCTTCATTCCCTTCCCTTCCTTCCCTTCCTTCCCTTACTTCCTTCCTTCCTTCCTTCCCGTCTTCCTTTCCTCCCTTCCGTCCCTCCTTCCTTCCTTTCCTTCCTTCCCTCCTTCCCTCCTTCCCTTCCTTCCCGTCCTCCCTTCCTCCTCCCTTCCTTCCTTTCCCTCCCTTCTTCCATTTCCTTCCCTTCCCTTCCCCTCCTCCCGTCCTTTCCCGTTTCCTTCCCTTCCTTCCCTACCTTCCCTTCCTTCCCCTTCCTTCACTTCCTTCCCTTCCGATCCCATTCTTTCTTCCTTCCCTTCATTCCTCCTTCCCTTCCCTCCCTTCCTTCCCTTCCGTCCCTCTTCCCTTCCTTCCCTTCTTCCGTTCCTTCCCTTCCTTCCCTTCCTGCCCTTCATTCCCTTCTTCCCTTCTTCCCTTCCCTTCCCTTCATTCCTCCCTTCCTTCTTCCCCTCCTTCCCTTCCTTCCCTTCCTTTCCTTCCTTCCCTTTCCTTCCCTTCCCTCCGGCCTCACTGCCTTCCCTTCCTTCCAATTCCTTCCCTTTCCTTTCCCTTCTATCCTTCCTTCCCTCCCCTTCCCTCCCCTCCCCCTCGCTCCCTCCATTCGCCCTTTCCAATATCTTTCCGTTAATGTCCTTTATTTCATCCCGCCGCCTATCTTGACTCTGACCCCCAGGGTTTTTGTCACCCCCAACCCCTGCGAGCTCAGTCTCACAACCACAGAGCAGCGTCAGTTGTTGAATCGAGTCTTTCTCCTATTTCTTTCCTTTCTTTCCTTTATTTCATCCTTCAACTCACCCCCTCTCCCTCACCCCCTCATCCTCACCCCCAGTTCACTGCAAGCTCAATCTCACAACCCTAGAGCATCGTTAGAGTTTGTTTGAATCAATTTTCGCCTCTTCTTTCTTCTTCTTTATTTCAACCCACCCTTTTCCCTCAACCTCAACACCCCCAGGTCACTACGAGCTGAATCTCACAACCCCAGAGCAGCGTCAGTTGTTGAATCGACTGAAGGATGAGTCTAGAGCTGAGCCCGACTCCAGCAACTGGACTAACATTGTGCATGATCAGTACACCATTACAACCAAGGTAGGTATGCATGGTACCAACCAGAGCTTCTTTTTGGCGGAGCCCCCTCTTCAAGGGGGCGGTAGCACCCAGGGCGTCCCAGGGCAGGGTTACCCCGTTGTCCGAGGTCTGTCTGTCCGACAGCCCCGGTAGGGGGAAGCTAGACCTGACTTTCCAGCCTGGGGGTGGGGGTTTAGGGTTTAGGGGGGTTAGGGTTTAGGGGGGTTAGGGTTTAGGGTTAGGGTTTAGGGGGGTTAGGGTTTAGGGTAACCGGTTACCCCCGGGCTGGATAAGTCCGGTCTAGATTCCCCCCCTCCCCCCCCCCCCAGTTTGGTGTGGCTTGATTCCAGAGCCTGTCACCTTTTCTTTTGACTACGTCTCTTCCCTTGCACCTCCAAGTGAAGCTGATCAACCCACTTACAGCAAAACACTGATAGACCTCATGACCTCGAATTACATCGTCACTCCCATCATTGTTTTTTCTTTTTAGCCCTTCGTGTCATGGTTGGGCAAGGACCTTTAGCCTATTTGGACGAACCCTAGACTGTAACAACATAATAACATAACAACGTAACAACGCAACAAAGTAACAACGTAACAACGAACCCTAGACTGTAACAACATAATAACATAACAACGTAACAACATAACAACGCAACAACGTAACAACGTAACAATGTAACAACGAACCCTAGACTGTAACAACATAATAACATAACAACATAACAACGTAACAACGCAACAACACATGTCCTAGGTGGCTGGCAACTATGGTCCCCCTGAAGTTTGGCGTGGCTTGATTCCAGATTCCGGTACCTTCTCCTTTGACTACGTCTCTTCCCTCCCACCTCCAAGTGAAGCTGAGCCCATTTCCCACGATGAGCTGAAAGACGTGATGACCTCCAAGGTGTGATACAACTATAGTGATATGAATATAGGGATTTGTATATAGTGATATGAAAATAGTGATGTTTATATAGTGATATGAATATAGTGATGTTTGTATAGTGATATGAATATAGTGATGTTTATATAGTGATATGAATATAGTGATGTCTATATAGTGATAAGAATATAGTGATGTTATTAAGTGCTCTAAGGAATCTAGTGAATGTTTTACTAAGTGATATGATCTAGTGATGTTTCTATAGTGACTCTGCCGGCCCGTGCTGTGTCAAGTGCTATCTCGACGCTGGTTATAACTCGTGCTCTGACTATCGTTTCTAGGATATCTTGTGTTTATATAGTGATCTAACTACAAGCGCATGTTATCTATCATGCATCTGACTATCCGCTGTTTCTGCTAGATGACCTGGCTGTTTCTCCCGTGATATGCTCTCGTGATGTTTCACTCGCGCCCTCGCAGACCTCTACTTGCGTTCCTCTACCGATTCTAACGCCATTCAGGGGGATCTTTTGATTGTTCCAATTTTTTTTCGGTCGTCGTCCGTCTCGCTTCACTTTTTCCGACCCGTTTCTGACCCTCTCTCCTACTTTCTGCCCTTTCTCCTCCGCGCCCATCTCCCCCTTCCTCTTCTCTCTCTCTCCCCTCCCGTCATCCTCGCACCCCCCCACTTCTCCACTCCCCCCTCCCTTCTTCTCCCCCTCTCGCTCTCCTCTCTCTCTCCCCTCCTCTACCCTCCTTCCAGACTCCTCTCCCTCCTTCTCTGCTCCCTCGGTCTCTGGTCTTCTCCTCTCCTCTCTCCTCCTCCTCGCCCCTCTCTCTCTCTCCTCCATTCTCCCTCTCTCTCCTCCTCCTTCTATTCGCTCTCTTTTCTCTCATCGTTCCTCACCCTCTCCCCCTCCGGCCCCCTCTCCCTCTCCTCTCTCTCCTCCCTCTCCACCGCCCCTTCTCACTTTCCCCTCCGTCTCGCCTCTTTCTCTTCTCCCTCTCCTCTCTCCTCTTCTCCCGCTCTCTCCTCAGGTCTCCGCCTCCTCCTCTCTCCCCCCCACCACCCTTCTCCGCCTCTCCTTCCAGCCATCTCTCTCCCTCCCCCTCCCTTCTCCCTCCCCCCTCCCGCCAATTCTCCTCTCCCTTCTTCCACGCTCCTTCGCCCCCGCTCTTCTCTCTCTGTCCCATTTCTCTCTCCTGCTCTCTGGGGGCCAACACTTCCAAATTTTCCCCGGCCAATTTCGCCCGACGCTGCGAGACTGCTGCAGACCTCTCCAGAAGGGTTTTGTCCATGGGTACGTCCCGGTTTTAGGCCACTTGATGTCTTTAAAGGGGACTTGCCCAACCGTGGGTCCCCTGAGTTTCGTGCTACAAGTGTTAATTATATAGTGGGAACGGACATAGTGATATGAATACCATGTAATGTATGTTGTATGTATGTCTGTAGTATGTCTGTAAAGGGAATGTATGATGTTGTCTGTACGTATGTATGTCTATTATGTCGTATGTATGTCTGTCCTTATGTATGTCTGTATGGACTATCCGGTCCCTTTGTGGTGGTGGCCGTGAGCCCCCCCCCACCAGGCCCATGAGGTCCTCGTCTGGTTTGGGTTACCTACGGGTCCCGCCCGTGTCCCCCGCCCCCCCCCCCCAACCCCCCCCCACCCCCTCCCTTCCACAAAGTCCCTGCCCTCCGCCGCGCCGCCCTGGCTCGCGCTCCCCCTTCCTCTCCCCCCCCCCATCCCCCCCCACCCCCCCCCCCCCCCCCACACCTTCCTTCTCCCTCCCTCTTCCCTTCTGCTTCAGTTGTGGCCTCCCCCCCTCTCCACACCCCTCCCCCTCCACCCCTCCCCCCATTCTGCCCTCTCCTACCCCTCCCCCCCCCCCATCCCCACGCACTCTCTTCTCTCCCCTGCCGCCCCCCCCATTCCTCCCTTCCCCCACCCCCACCACGCCCCCATCCCCCTCTTCTCCCTACCGCGTCCCCTTTCACTTCACTCTGTGGGATTCCATCGTCAGAAGAAGGGAAGCGCTGTGCGTCGACCTACCACATTGCGGCGCTACAGGTCGCGCAGATTCCGATCGCCCCAGACACCGGACGGTGGGTACTGCATAGCTACCAAACTCAGCTATCGATCGTCTTTCCGTACAGTGCCCCAGTCCGAGACTCGATCAACTCAGAAGCAGCAAAAAGCGCAGCAACCTACGTCATATTCATACAACGAAAAGAGCTTGCAAAGATGGGGGATACGTGGCACAGCGAGAGCGTCCGGGGGGACGGAATGGCCATGGCGATCTGAACAAACGGATTAATCGCAACTGAGGCCACTCACAAAAACCCGACGAAGGTGAGCGATGGAATGGCAAACAATTGCCATGCTGAATAATGGTGGCAACGCTCCGCAGACGGAGAAAAAGCAATCACGATATGAAGGTGTGGCTTGATTATGAGCTGGCATAATTCCTCAGCTGGGCAGCAATAGTACATGAGCGCCTGGGATTGGTTACCAGCTCGGTTCTCCTCTGCACGTACTCGTTTCTTCTGCCCCTTGCGAATTACAGAATACCGTAAGCTCCTCGATCGGGCAGCCGCTGCCAGTAAGTGACCTTGTTGGCTTTTACTTCCCTGTCTGCCTTGCTCTGGCAAGCGCGCTTTGACGCGGGCTGGCGTTTTTCGCGGAGCCCTCCGTCCATTATGACATTGCCCCATGCATCAAGTTCGCATTAAATCCGTGAAGAACTGAAAGCTATGAGTCCGAGCGCCCATGCAGCCACATGAGGTCGCTGGTGGGGACCGCCGAGGAGAGGACTTCTGATTCTAAATGTCTTTGCGTCATAAGTAGCCGGAGGCAGGTTGGGCTTGCTATGAGCGACGCGAGTTAGCTTAGCAAATCTGCAGTTGTGTGTTGAAATTCCGCTAGGCGGGGAGTTGCTAGTTGGGTGACGAAATTCGGTTGAGTCGGTTACACGTCGCACGCCGGCACGGGGCACGCGATGATGACACCACCACGAACCACCCACGACCCACCACGCGACAACCACGAACCACACCATGATGTCTTTTATATAATAGATGTATGTAGTATGTATGTGTATGTAGGTATGTTTGTATGTATGTAATGTATGTCGGTTATGGTATGTCTGTAATGTCTTATTATTAATTAGGTATGTAGGTTGTCTAGTATGTATGTATTATTTCTGTGTATGTCCTGTCCTGTTGAATAATGTCTGTCTGTCTGTCGTCTGTCCCTGGCTGTCTGTCTGTCTGTCGGGTCGGTATGTCCTGTATGTACCTGTCGAGTATGTCTGTCTAGTCCTGTCTGTCTGTCTGTCTGTCTGTCTGTCGTCTGGTCCTCGTCCGGTCGGCCCGTGGCCGGTGCCCCCCCCCCACCCCCCCCCCCCACCCCAGGCCTGGGTCCAGCTGTCTGGTTACCTTCTGGGTCCCGCTCTTTAGCCCCCCTGCCCCCCCCCCCCCCCCTCCCTTCCCACACAAGTCAAGAACCCCTGCCTCTCCGCCCGTTGCTCAACGCTCCCCTGCCTCCCCAAACCCACCCCCCCCACCACACCACGTCTTCCACACTCACCTATGCCCCTACCCTCAGGTTCTGCGATTCCACATTCAGACTTGAGGACGGGAACTGGCACACGTCTTTTGGCGCACCTCGCCGCCCTCTCTTTCACGTTCGGTGTTAGAAGAGCAAGACCGGAAGCCCTGGACTGTTCGTTAGGCCCGTAATTTATCATCCCTTTTGTTTCCGTCGTCTTGTGACTTCCCCCCCCCCTCCTTTTTGTTAGCTTCGGACCCTCCGCCAGGTAATGGTTGGAGCATCGGGGTCCGGCCTAAGGGGTTTAATACCTACGCCACCAAAACGTGGTTGGGGAAAAGTTTGGTTTGTTTTTGTCTTCGCCCCACCCCTGCTGTAATGGGATTTTTTGCTTTGTGGGTAGCTTTTTTCTTTTTGTTTACGCACAAGAGTCCTCATACCCCCTCGCGGTGTCCAGTAAAGCCTTGAACCTTCATGTAGTGTCCGGTGTTCCTCCCACCCGTCCCATACACACTAACCTCCCCCCCCTCCCCCCCCTTCTGACCTTCCCTCCCCCATCCCCCACCCCATACCACCCGCCCTCTCTTTCTCTCACCTGACCCCCCCCACCCTACCCTCCCCCCACCCCCAACACGCCCCCAATCTTCCTCTCCACTACCTGGGTACCCTTTCCCTTCCCCCTGTGGGGATTCCTCGTGCCGAAAGAGGACCGCTGTGCTTCGACCTACCAACACATGGCCGAGCGCTCCGACTTCCGATCGCCCGCGACCCCCGGACCGTGCACTTGCCTGGCTACCCCCCCTGCCCGCTCGTCTTTTACGCGGGCCCCAGTTGTAGAACTGTCGGGCAATCCGACACAGCCAAAATTGCCGCCGCAACGTCCGTCATATTTCTAGACCCAAAAGAGCCTTGCAAGAGGGTATGATGGTGGAAGCGCGAGAGTGTCCCGGGGACGGAAGCCCCATGGCGATCTGACAGGTAAAGAATCCAACTGGGATCCAATATACGAATGTGATGCGATGCGTGGCAAAATTGCCATGCGAGATGAATGGGGGCAACGCCGCAGGAACGGAGAAAAAAGCATCACGTGATGAAGGTCGGGCTTGATTATGATCCTGGCATAACTCTCTGCTGGGCACTAGGCTTGTTGCGCCTGGATTGGTTTACCGCTCCGAGTTACTAGCTCGTTCCTGCCCTTGCGAGGATGAACCAGCAGAACGTAACACCACCAGCGCGGGCATCACGTCGAAGCTTGTTTTCTATTTACCTGTCTTCCTTGCTCGGCAAGCTCGCTTTGAGCGCTTGGGATGCGGTGTTGTGGGCCTCCCCCATCATGACCGTTGCCATGCATCAAGGTCCTTTCCCGTAAGAACTGAAAGCTATTATTCCGAGCGCCATGCAAGCCAGGTTGAGGGTCGCTGGTGACCTTTCTAAGGAGAGGAGCGTTCCTGATTCTAAATTTCTTTGCCGTTCAATGTTCGGAGCAGTTGTGGACAGGCTATGAGCGCGCGCGCTTACTTAGCGAATCTGGCGAAGTTTTGGTATTTGAAAATTCGCTAGGCGGGGATTCTAGTTGGGTGAACGAAAAGTCGGTTGCAAGTCGTTACACTTCGTCGCACGCCCATGGCATGTGGCACCGATGATGTAAACCACCACGACCATCCATCACCACCGCACCACCACGACCACGACCAATGATTCTTATATATTATAAGATGTAATGTATTATGTATGTATGTATTATTTATTATGTTGGGAAACAGTCAACTGACTGAATCTTATCCAGTTGGCATTGATTAGTAAATACTAACCAACTGACTCACTGATCCATGTTTCCAGTTGGGCATTGATTGTTTACAAGCTCAATTCCGAAATAACTGAATATATTTTCAGTTGGCCAGTTAGTGGATTGTGAAGATACCCAAGCTGAACGCACTGAATCTTTTGCAGGTTGCATGATTGGTTACGGATGAATCCAACTGAACGCAACTGAATCCTGTTTTTTCAGGTTGCATTGAGTGGCTATTACGGAAGGAAATAGCCACGGAACCAAACTGAATCTGGTTTTCAGTTGTGCCAGTGAGAGATTAAGATGAAATACAACTGAACTCAACTGAACTCAATTTGACCTGTTTTCAGGTTGGCATTGAGTGGTTGTGAATGAAATACAACTGAACTCAACTGAATCTGTTTTCAGGTTGGCAGTGAGTGGTTACGGAGGAAATACAACTGAACTCAACTGAACTCAATTTGACCTGTTTTCAGGTTGGCATTGAGTGGTTGTGAATGAAATACAACTGAACTCAACTGAATCTGTTTTCAGGTTGGCATTGATTGGATACAGAGGCAATACTATATCTCGGAATCTGGTGATGGTACAGAAAATGACGAGGAGTACTGGGGAGCTGTTCCCAGTTCCAGTTTTGAGACGGCTGACGTCCAAATAGGCGTGTTGCGACGGGAAGCTTTGGCATGCCATGGTTTCTATGTTACGTGCAGCCAAGTTGCTCACGTTGGCAATTGTTTTAGTTGGGGGTGAATGGTGTAATTTGGGATGGGGATGGCGGTCCAGGCAGGAACAGATGTTGCGACGGGAAGCTTTGGTTTGCCATGGTTTCTATGTTACGTGCAGCCAAGTTGCTCACGTCGTCAATTGCTTTAAGGTGGGTGGGGTGGAAGTGGTGTATTTGGATGGGGATGGGGCGGTCCTAGGCATGACATCAGTTGTGGCTACTGGAATCTTTGGGTTTGCCAATGGTTCTATGTTACGTCTGCCCAGTTGATCACGTCCATCATATTGCTTCAGGTGGGGTGGGGTGGGGGTGGTGTATTTGGATGGGGATGGGGCTGTCCTAGGCATGACAGCAGTGTTCGCGTAAGCTTTGTGTGCCATGGTTTCGAGTTACGTCTTCCAGTTGTCACGTCGTCAATTTTTTAGTGGGTGGGGTGTGGGTGTTGTATTTGGATGGTGATGGGCTGTCCTAGTCAAGACAGCAGTGTTGCAAACGGGAGCCTTGGGATGCAAGTTGTTCTTGTTTAGTGCAACCAAGTTGCTCACGTCGTCAATTGCTTTAAGGTGGGTGGGGTGGGGGCGGGGGGGATTTAGATGCGAGTGTGGGGGGGGAGGTGGATTTTGATGGGTATGGGGTGGGTTGGGCCGGGGGCCGGGGGGGAGGTGAATTTGGGGTGGGGATGGGGGTGTGGGATTTGTATGGTGCCTCTGCCTTGCTGTTTACGCTGTCCCCCCAACCGACTACCGTCTGCCCCTGTGGCCCCCCTCACAGCCCGCCGTTTGGACCCACCGGGTGAGGCGCTGCATCCTGTACTTCCCCTTTGATAGGGATAACCACTACGGACACTGATTTCGGACTGAAAGGGGATTGAGCAGGTGAGTTGGTTGGTGGGTTGGTTAGTGATGTACATAGGGATACCACTGCCTGGAAACTGATGTACGGACTGAAGGGGATTGAGCAGGTGAGTTGGTTGGTGGGTTGGTTAGTGATGTACATAGGGATACCAACTACTGGAACTTATGTCCGGCCTGAGAGGGGATTGACACCGGGTTAGTTGGTTGGTTGGTTGGTTCTCTGTCACGCGGGCCTCCCACTCCTGGCCACGATGTACGGACTGCAGGGCTTGACGCCGGTCTTGGTTGGTGGATTGGTTCGTGCTTACTAGCTACCACCTCCCTGACGCTGCTGTCCGGACTGCAGGGGCTGCGCCGTGCTTTTTCAAGTTTTGCGTTGCGCGTGGGTTTGGTGGGGTGCGTTGGAGTTGGTGGGGTTTGTTAGGGTGGTGGGTGGTGGGTTTGGTGGGATGCGTATGGGGTCTGGTTGTGGTGCGTTTTTGGGTTTGGTGGGGTTGTTTGAAGTGCTGTACCAACTGCCGGGATTGGTGCCGTTCGTTGGGTTGGTGGGTGTTGGTGGGTGAGCCACGCCCGCTCCTGCGCCGCTGGTTGGTTCTGAGGGGGTAGGATGGGGTGGTTTATGTCCACCCCCCGCTCCTGCGCAGGTTGGGTTGGTTTGGGGTGGTTTGGTGGTCTGTTTTGTGCAACTCCCGCTCGGAGCGGGGGGTTGGTTGGTGCTGCCCCCACTGCCGGGGCTTGCGCCGGTGCGTTGGTTTGTGCTCCCCACCTCAGGGCTTGCCGCGGTGCGTTGTTGGTGATGCCCCCCCGGAAGGGGATTGAGCAGGGGTTGGGTTGGTGATGAAACACCTGAAGGGAATTGAGCCGGTGGAGTTTGGTTGGGCTGGAACTACGGCAGGGGATTGAGCAGGTGAGTTGGTTGGTGGGTTGGTTAGTGATGTACATAGGGCGGCCAGGTACGTGAAAACTGTGCAACGAACTGAAGGATGAGCGGTGAGTCAGTCCTGGTGGTATGCGGGGGGGTTTGTTGTTTTTGGGTAGGGTGTATGTGTATGTGTGTGGGGGGGTGGGTGTGTTTGTGTGTACGTGTGTGTGCATGTGTGTGTGCGTGGTGGTGGTGGTGGTGGTGGTGGAGGTGGGTATAGGTGGGGGGATTGGGTTTGTCTGGATGGAATAGTAATGCTTGTCCTGGTCCTGGATATGATGTGACGTTATGCTTTTTGCATGTTACAATCAAGGGGTTTCTGTGTCTGCTCCTACACATTTTCAATTTTCAATTTTCAGTTGATGGTGAGGGGTGTATTACACCGGCTGCAAACGATGAGTGGCCTGAGGGGGTAAGCCCCATTAAAACGCAAAAACAAACCAAACAATTTCAACTGAAATCTGGGAGGGAACGAACTCACCAAACTCACTGAACCCCCCCCCCCCCCCCCCCCCCCCCACCCCCCCCCCCCCATCAATGAACACAGCTGAACTCAACTTAATCTGCGCAGGGGAACTGAACTCAACCAAACTCAACTGATCTCAACTGGACTCAGCTGAATCTGCGCAGGGGAACTGAACTCAACCAAACTCAACTGAACTCAACTGAATCTGTGCATGGGAACTGAACTCAACCAAACTCAACTGAGCTCAAATGAACTCAACTGAACTCAAATGAACTCAAATGAACTCAAATGAACTCAAATGAATATGCGCAGGGGATTCTAATGTGGCGCTTGGGGCCTTCCAATCTGGGTTGATCAAGCCAACCGACGGGGCACGGACAAATCCTTGACTTGAAAAGCCAGCTCACAGCAGGTGGGTGGTGGGTTGGTGGGGTTGGTTGGTTGGGGGGCGGGACATCCTTGGACCTTGAAGCCAGCTCGAAGAGAAGGTGGTGGTTTGGTTTGTGCGTCTTGCAGATCGGTTTTCATTCTCATCACTTCCCACCACCCGACTGGGCACTACATCCTTGACCTTGAAAAGCCAGCTCACGAGCAGGTGGGTGGGTGGGTTGGTGGGTGGGTTGGGGTGGGTGGTTGGTTGGGGGGCGGCTTGGGGGACATGGTCCTGCGGCTTGCAGATCGGGTTTCATTCTCATCACTTCCCACCACCCCATTGGGCACTGCATCCTTGACCTTGAAAAGCCAGCTCACGAGCAGGTGGGTGGGTTGGTAGGTGGGTTGGGGTGGGTGGGTGGGGTTGGGGGGGGCGGGCGTGGGGGACAGTCCTGCGGCCTGCAGATCGGCTTTCATTCTCATCACTTCCCACCACCCCATTGGATACTACATCAAGGACCTTGAAAAGCCAGCTCACGAGCAGATGGGTGGGTTGGTTGGTGGGTTGGTTGGTTGGTTGGGGGGCGGCTTGGGGGACAATGAAAATTGAAAATGAAAATTGAAAATTGAAAATGAAAATTCGAACATCAAGGAGTCACCTGCCGGTGGACAGTTGACCCCTACTAAGGACGTGGTGTTTACCGCCACCGGTCCGTAAGCTCACCTTGCTCGAGTTGGCAACGAGGCTAGAACCAGTCACGTTTCATACGGTTGACGGCCACCGTGAGAACCGAAACGCTCCCGACGGGGTTCGAACCCGGCATCTCCTTCGATCAAGGTCGGAAACTCTACCATTGAGCCACTCCGAGTCCGAGTCCGGATCGGGCTTGGGGGACATGGTCCTGCGGCCTGCAGATCGGCTTTCATTCTCATCACTTCCCACCACCCCATTGGATACCACATCAAGGACCTTGAGAAGCCAGTTCGCGAGCAGGTGGGTGGGTGGGTTGGTGGATGGGTGTGTGTGTGTGGGGTGGGGGTGGGGGGGGGGGAGCCCGCTCATGAGCATTTTGTTGGGTTGGTGGGTGGGTGGGTGGAAAAGCCAGCTAATGAGCAGGTGGGTGGGTGGGTGGGTGGATGGAAAAGCCAGCTAATGAGCAGGTGGGTGGGTGGGTGGGTGGAAAAGCCATCTAATGAGCGGGTGGGTGGGTGGGTGGGTATCTAGCCCGAGAAAAATTTGCCGTAACTCATCTTCGCTTTAAAAAGAGCTTGTACTCATGATAGAAGTACAATTTTGTTTTTACCAAAAGTAAAGTTTAACAGGAAGTTTGAGGGGTCCAAAGTTGTTTTGGCCCAAAGCGGCCCAAATCTGAACTTCGCGATAAATCACGTTTGGGCAACCTCATAAAAGATGTAAGAGCATACCTGGAATGGGAGAGAAAAGATCTTTCGAATGACCCCCATTTTAAGGGAGGTAGGGTGGGGTAAGGGGTTTTAGGGAGGGAGGGGGGGGGGGGGGGGGGGGGGGGTGGTAAAAACTTTTCCCAACTTTATTTCCACCCTCCTTTTGTTTGAAACTTCCATAATTCCAACTCCCATCTGAATCGGACACCATTTTGAACATGCGGTCAAAAATCTGTCTTCCTGCCCCCCCCACCTGATCCAGTCAGTGCATAAAATTGCCTTCAGGTGTTACACAAGCTTGTCGACTTGTCATCAGCCATCACCACCTTCCCCAAAATGTGTTGTAGAAATTGATATCTGGGGCTGTCTGAAGAATCCAACAACATACCAACCATTCTCCCCATTGATTTGTTTTAACATTCCAACCATTCTCCCCATTGATTTGTTTATCCAACCCCTCCATACCCTTGCGGTGCCCCCTGAAGGGGATACCCCCCCACCCCCACCCACCCACCCCCACACACACACTAACCCTGCCAACCCAACCAACACAAAAACGCACAAAACCATTTGCAACATTACTGGTCAAGCATGTTTTGCAGTACCCCTGAAGGGGATAACCCCCCCACACACCCACACACCCACACACTAGCCCTGCCAACCCAACCAACCAACCAGCACCAACCTATCCCACATACCTGGTAGAGCATGCTGTGACCCCTGAAGGAGATACCCCCCCACACACACACCCCAACCCCAACCCCACCCCACCCCACCCCACCCCACCCCATACACTGGCCTCTCGGTGCTCCGCAAGCAATTGGACTTGTCATCATCCAACACAGCCTTCACAAAAATGTGTTGCAGAAATCAATATCTTGGGAATCCAACAACATTCCAACCATTCTCCCCATTCATTTGTTTTATCCAACCCATCCATACTCTTGCCTTCAGGTTTTCCGCAAGCTTGTCGACTTGTCATCAGCCATCACCACCTTCCCCAAAATGTGTTGTAGAAATTGATATCTGGGGCTGTCTGAAGAATCCAACAACATTCCAACCATTCTCCTCATTCATTAGTTTTATCCAACCCATCCATACTCTTGCCTTCAGGTTTTCCGCAAGCTTGTCGACTTGTCATCAGCCATCACCACCTTCCCCAAAATGTGTTGTAGAAATTGATATCTGGGGCTGTCTGAAGAATCCAACAACATTCCAACCATTCTCCTCATTCATTTGTTTTATCCAACCCATCCATACTCCTTTGCCTTTAGGTTTTCCGCAAGCTTGTCGACTTGTCATCAGCCATCACCACCTTCCCCAAAATGTGTGTAGAAATTGATATCTGGGGCTGTCTTGAGCTCCACACATTCCAAACCATTCTCCCCATTCCATTTGTTTTATATCCACCCATGCCATACTCTTTGCCTTCGGGTTTTTCCGCAGCTTTCGACATTGTCATCAGGCCAGATCACCGACCTACCCAAAATTGTTTGTAGAAATTGATATCTGGGGCTGTCTGAAGAATCCAACAACATTCCAACCATTCTCCTCATTCATTAGTTTTAAAATCTAAAACCCCCATCCTACTCTTGTAACTCTTGCCTTTAGTATGTTTTTTCCGCAAGCTTATCGACTTTTCATCAACCACTCAAAACCACCTGCCCGACCCCAAAATGGGTTGTAGAATTGATATCTGGCTGGTCTGCAGAATCCAAACAACTCCAACATTCTCCTCATTCAATTAGTTTAATAATCCAACCCTCATACTGCTTGCCTTCAGGTTTTCCGCAAGCTTGTCGACCTTGTCAGCACAGCCATCACCCACCTTCCCCAATGTGGTTGTAGAATTGATATCTGGGGCTGTCTGAAGAATCAACAAACCATTCCATCCAACCATTCTCCTCCCTTCATTAGTTTTTATCCAACTCCTCCATCACCTTTGCCCTTCCAGGTTTTCCTCAGGCTTTCGACTTGTCATCAGCCATCACCGAACCAACCTTCCCCAAAATGGTTGTAGAATTGATATCTGGGGGCTGTCCTGAAGAATCCAACAAACATTCCCACCATCTCCTCATATCATTATTTTTTATCCAACCCATCCTACTCTTTTTGCCTTCAGGTTTTTCCCCAAGCACGAGACATAAAAACGGGGGGACGGGCGGGGGTGGGGGGGGCCAAGCAGGGGGCAGTGGA
>JACBWV010000138.1:1533809-1605038 GCA_013435795.1 Chlamydomonas sp. ICE-L
GCAGCGGGCTTCGTCATCGTAACATAACGTAGAACACAGGCTTCTAAAGCAACACAAAGGATCAGTCGCGGGTGCTGTCCTTAGTCGTGACGACTTGAAGTTAAGCTTCCAATTTTGGTTCGTCCGTTTGAACCTTGAGCCAAAGGCTCACGCAACATGCACGCCTTCTGGCATAACGCGGAACCCGCGGTTACCAACACACCCCTTCCGCTGGGTGGCATCGCTCTTCGCAGTCAAGGGCAGCTTATCTGTTAAACTCTTGATCGGGTGCATTCACTTTCCGATGCTTCGATTCCCGCAACATCAGGTCTTCTCCGGTGGCTGAGGGACTATACGCCCAGAGAAGGATTGTATTGTATACCACCAGGGATGGGAGAAGTTTTTGATGCCCAAGCGTAACCATCATCGAGTCACTTCAAGTGGGAGGTCTGGTATGATTTTCGCGACAGGACAAGGAAGCGCTAAACCAGCTTCTCGACACGGTGGTTTGTCTGTGATCATGACCAAGGTCAGCAAAAAAACACGGCACAATTATCAGTACCTGCTGGCGCGAGGATAGCATTGGAACGACATGAAGTTGACTCTGGATTCAAATGCATTGACTAAAGGAGCGATGTAACCCAATGGTGTCAACGGACCTCCGAACAAGACAGAAACATCGTGATGATAAATGTCCAAGTTGCCGTCGAGACGCTGCCTGGAAGATGTTTTGGCCGGCAACACCCCATTCGCCGCGGGAGTATCCCATACGCATGCAGTTAACACCATCAGGGGAGTCGTGGGTTACGCTGCGTCCGGATGGACGTTAACAAAAAGGCGAAGGGTAAAAGCATAGGAGCATGCAAGGGTATTCATCGAATGGTTGAACCTGTGAAGCAGTCAGGAGGTTTTGTTGTCATTGCATATAAGTACGGTGATTTGCCAGTGTGGAAAAGGGGGAGAGCCTTCCGAACGCTTTTTCCGATTCTCTACGATGGTGGAAGATTATCCACACCTGATGGTCGGCAGCTACGCAGTGTCATGACTGACCACCAGATTGGAGCCGTCGGGGTCCAGCTAGAGACGCAACAGTCAGCGCGCCACCTTTACAACATGAAGGCAAAACATTCAGTGTGGATGAAATCCGTAAGGGCGTAGATGTTTAAAATATGATAGATACAATTGAAAAGTTGACGCTCCCCATCATAATCGGGAGGATGATGTGTTAAGCATGTCTTTTCACCACTTCAAAATCCATTACACATAATCCTTCCGATCACAGTCGGGAGCATCACGTTGTTCAACTTGTCTTCCAACCCATAATCTAACTGACTTGTACATATTTCGTTTACTCTTGCAGGTGCCTGGCAAACTGATCGACTTGGTGATCATCGACCCCTGTCTCACTGGCGATGAAAAGGGACCGTTGTGGCTCGTCGATGAAGACTCTTGGAGTTTCGAACTGATGGGAGCCGACATGCTGCCGGAACTTTAGCAGGCCAGATGAAGTGTGCCTCAGTTTGCCATTGGGTCCGTGTAACCAACAAGAGGAAGGCAGCAGGTTCCTTGTGCTTCAGCGAGCTGCGTGGCTGACATGCGCTTACCCCATTACAACGCATGGGCCAGACTTCAGACACATTCCACCAGCATTCGCCATCTCTGGGATCTTCTGTTGCAGCAAGGTGCGGAACAGCGTCGGGCCCGTCCTCGAAAGCTCTAATTCTTCTTTCTGGTTCTTGCCGCTTGCCATCCGGTCTTCCTCCCCCCATTGACCAACAGAACAAGTGACCATTGGCGCCCCGTGCATTACGCTGCCGATGATTCCCGAACACATTGGATACCGCAGATAGTGTCGCTAATTTCCGCCTTTTGTGCGGGGAGCTTACTCCGTTTGCACTATGTGATGTGCATGCAAGCTTGGCCGATGGCCTCTTGCTTCTACGGCTGTTTGCTAGAGAGAGGAACGCCATGGCTTGGACTGTATCACTCAGAAGCTGGGGCCTGCGCCTGGCTTTGAAACATGTTGCAAAACGAGCATGCTATTCTATCCCGTCCTCGAAGCCAGTACTGATGTCAGATGATGAACAATGGGTAGGACGCGTACGGTTCAGAAGACATTGCCGCAGATTTCGCGACAACCCCTGCCTGAGGCCCAGTGAAGGAAATGATGCAAAAGCTAGAGACGTGTCTCCAGACTACGCGCGAAGAAGCCGCAGATTGGCCTAGACTATTCGAGGCCGTGCAAGAGAAGGTTCTGGAAAGCTGCATCAGTGGCAGACACAGGTAAAAGGGCTGAGTGAGTACCAAGAAGTTAGATTTAGCCCTCGTTGGGTGCTCCAACTTGTTCCCAAAGCAAACGAGCTTAGCACATGATTCTGTCGCACTAAGTCAGAAGTTAGCACCAAATGGACTTTGTTTGGCAGCGTGCATACATTAGCATAGTGCACAAGTTTCACAGTGTACGGGTTTGCAACCATCCAACACACATTTTGAGTGATTTCAGTTCTAGATGGCAGGTTCAGATTTCGATTACATTTGTGTTATGTACAAATGCGCTTATGAGGTAATGAAATTTTGAATAATAGTCCTGATTAGGAGTTATTAGTTCTGACTTTGTAATAAGGTCATATAGTTCTGAGTTGTGAGTATAAATTAATGAGGTTACACATAAGTACGGATTTCGGTCGTAAGTACTAATTGTAATTTGAACTGTTGCGTTGTGAAGTTGTGAGATATAATTATGGCTGCGTTCAAGACTTTGTAAAACATCTTTCCAACCTTCCGCTTGACTGTCCTCAAATTGGGATTTTGGTATTCCAAGCTTTCTCTCTCCCAAACGAGCAAATCAATGTTACAATTGAAAAAATTGAAGGGAATAGGCTCTTTCGCAGGATACAACAACAATCTTACAAATAAATTGTAAGATTTTTCGTAAAAAAGCCACCAAAAAGCAAAAGCATTAATTTGCGAAAACGATCTACAAGATTTATCGTAAGATTTCATAAATAAAATCAATCGCGTTTGGCAGCATGAACGCTCCATTATCTCACAACAATCCAGACAGCAGAATCCATGCGGTCCAGCAATACGTCGACTGCCTACTCCACCACACCGAAGAGCCACACAAACAGAAACAGCCAAGACTGCCAGAATCATGCAAGGTACCAACAATACGTCTACATGCCTGCCTACTCCCACCCTGAAGAGCCCACGCAAACAAGCGAGCCAACAGCCGAATCAATGCACGTGTACCAAGCATACGTCGACCTGCCTACTCCACCACACCCGAAGAAGCCCACACAAACAAGCCCATACAGCCATAATCACTGCAAGGTTACCAGCAGACGTCTACCTTCCTACTCACCCCGAAGAGCCCACACAACAAGCCAGACACCAGAATCAATGCAAGGTACCAATCAATACGTCTACCTGCCTCCTACTCTCCACCACACCACCAACCCACCCGAAAGAGCCCCACAAACAAGCATACAGCCAGAATCAATCAAGGTACCACTCAATACGTCTACCTGCCTACGCCACCACACCCGAAGATCCCACACAAACAAGCCAACAGCCTAGATCAATGCAAGTCGCACATACTCCGACCTGCCTACTCCACCACACCCGAAAGCCCACACAAACAAGCCAACCCCAGAATCACAAGCAAGATACCGAGCAAGACGTCTAACCGCCTACTCCACCACCCCGAAGAGCCCACACAAACAAGCCAGACAGCCAGAATCAATGCAAGGTACCAAGCAATACGTCTACCTGCCTACTCCACCACACCCGAAGAGCCCACACAAACAAGCCAGACAGCCGAAGCAATGCAGGTACCAACAATACGCTACCTCCTACTCCACCCACCCAAAGCCCACCCAAACCAGCCAGCGGCCAATCAATGCAAGGTACCCAAGCAATACTCTACCGCCTACGCCACCAACACTGAAGAGCCCACACAAACAGCCAGACAGCAGAATCATGCAAGGTACCACAAGACGGCTACCTGCTACTCCACCACAACCCGAAGAGCCCACACAACAAGCCAGCACCAAAGCATCAAGGTACAAGCAATACCGTCACCTGCCTCTCCAACCCCACCCAAAGCCACACAAAAAAAAAAGCCAAAAAAGAAAACAGAGACAGGCCAGAATCAATGCAAGGTACCAAGCAATACGTCTACCTGCCTACTCCACCACACCCGAAGAGCCCACACAAACAAGCCAGACAGCCAGAATCAATGCAAGGTACCAAGCAATACGTCTACCTGCTACCCACCACAACCCGCAGGAGCCCAACAAACAAGCCGACAGCCAGAATTATGCGGTCACCAGCATACGTCTAGCGCTACCTGCCTACTCCACCACACCTGAAGAGCCCACACAAACAAGCCAGACAGCCAGAATCAATGCAAGGTACCAACAATACTCTCCCTACCTGCCTACTTCCCCACAACCCTAAGACCCACACAAACAAGCCGAACACAAAATCAATGCAAGGTCCAAGCATACGTCTACCTGCCTACCCCCACACCCGAAAGCCCACACAAACAACAACAGCCAGAATCAATGCAAGGTACCAAGCAATACGTCTACCTGCCTACTCCACCACACCCGAAGAGCCCACACAAACAAGCCAGACAGCCAGAATCAATGCAAGGTACCAAGCAATACGTCTACCTGCCTACTCCACCACACCCGAAGAGCCCACACAAACAAGCCAGACAGCCAGAATCAATGCAAGGTACCAACCAACGTCACCTTCCCGACTCACCCCACCTGAAAGCCCACGCAAACAAAGCCAGACGGCCAGAATCAATGGCAGGTTACCAGCAATACGTTCGACCTGCCTACTCCCATCCACCAACACCTAAAGCCCACCAAACAAGCCAGAAACAGCCAGACATCAATGCCAAAGTTAACCCGCAATACTGCTACCTGCCTACTCCGACCACACCGAGAGCCCCAACAAACACGCCAACAGCAAGGAATCAAGACAGGTACCCACACCAACCCACACCTACACCCACACCCACACCCACACCTACACTCCCAAAAAACCACACACCCACACCCACACCCACACCCACACCCAAAACCACACCCACCCCCACACCCACACAACCCAAAACCACACCCAACACCCACACCCACAGACCCTCCCCAAGAAATCTAGTAATTAAACCAAAACCCACCCGGAAATCATGACGCACCCAAAGCCTCTGTCAATGATTTACAATGGTCGCTAGGGACCAATCGCGAAAGAGAAGATCGGGGGTTCGACTCCCCCCTCGGTCGCTCTTGCGTTGCACGGTCGTCGTCACCGCGATGGTAGCCTTTGTCCGTTGAGTAGGAGAACCGCTCCCCACCCGCGTACGACGGGCTCCCTTAACACACGCCACACCAGGCGTTATCATTATCATACACAAACCCGATTCCCAACCCAACGCCCCCCATCCCAAGGCTTTTGGATGTCGCAAATTAGCATGGGCACATTTTTTGTGCTTCCCAGTGTTTTTCCCCCCGCGGCCGCGCGCACCGCTGAATTGCGCGTTTGCGTAAGGGTTGTGTATAACAGAACTAATAAAACTAACCATACTAATAATAATAACAATACTAATAATATTAATAATTACTGAATAATCATAATAACACTAGTACTTCAATAATAAGAGTAAACTATACCATAAAAAACCCAAAACTTAAACCCTAAACAGTAACCCCTAAACAATAAATCCTGAACAAGAAACCCTAAAAAATAAACTCTAAACTATAAACAATTAACCTCAATCCTTGTGTTTGTCTCTGTCTTCGTGTCTCAGTCTCTGTATCTCTGTATGCTTCTCTATCTTTGAATTTTCTCAGTCTTAGTGTCTCAATCTGCTTCTCTGTCTCAGTCTCAGTGTCTCAGTCTGCTTCTCTATCTGTCTCATTCTCTGTCTCTCATCTGCGGCTCTAATCGGTCATCTCTGTCTAAAGGTCGCAGTTGCTCAGGCTGCTCTTTAATCTCGTCTGCTCCTATCGCTCTCAGTCGCGGTCGCGCCAGGCTGCTTCTTAGCTCTGTCAAGTGCAGTGGCGCAAGCGGCCTCCGCTAGCGCAGCGCAGGCCTTCAGTGTCTCAGACCCGTCTCTATATTCTCAGTCACAAAGTCAACACTCGCGTCTAGGTCTCAGTCGGCCTCTAAGTCTGCTGCGCGGCTCAATCGGAGTGGCTCAGTCTCTTCTGCGATCGGGGCCAGGCGGAGTGTCTAGCCGGTGTGGCAGGCTGTGTCCTACCGCTGAGTGTCGTCGGTGTCGATGATGTGGTCCAGGCAGGGCCGATCTCTATGTTCCCTCTGTGTCCTTAGCGCGGTGTGTCATCCGTGCCTATTATTGTGCGTAAGTCTCTGTCTATTGTTGTTGGCGGCTGTTGTATCTGGATTGTGTGGCGTCGGGGTCTATTACTGTGTGTCATCTGTGTCTCTCTCGAGCTACATACCATCCAAAGCGACAGCCTCAAGCTAAGCAAGCCATCGAGGCAAGCGAATGGAACGAATGAAAAAACCCATCAATATTGAGAGCCGCTTCGTCTTGTAGAGCGGTTCCCAGACATCACACCGGTGGGTCGCGCATATTTCGCGGCTAATGCGGTTACACCTGTCACCCACGCCCTGGGTGTCGTCAATTGAGTTTTCTGGGGGTCTTAACACACCCACAACCCACACCCACACCCCAAAACCACACCCACACCCACCCAATAATATGTATATTAAATTACACTGGAGCCACGACTCAGGCCCCAGCGGTTAAAAACGGTTGTTTGGGGCCTCAATTCATCATGCTTAGCTTTTAAGCCTGCCTGTACGGTTGGGCAAGTCCCTTTAGCCTATTTGGCCTACCCCTGGACTGTAACATACATACATACATACATACATACCCACACCACACACAGCATCCCCAACAACAACGAGACTTACCAAGAGATCTTCTGCTGTGCCCTTGACCAAATTGAATTGGCTACTCCACACCATCATGGGAGGTAAGGCTTCCGGGGGCAACAATACTCGGAGGGGCTAAATGCAGTTAGCAACAGTTTTTTTTTAGGGTGTAGGGTTTGGGGTTTAGGGTTTAGCTAAACTCTAAACAACACCCACAGAGTCTGAATGCAGTTAGCAACAGGGGTTTTCCAGGGTTTAGGGTTTGGGTTTTAGGGTTTAGCTAAACTCTAAACAACACCCACATGGGCTGAATGCAGTTAGTAACAGGTATTTTTGGGGTTTAGGGTTAGGGGTTTAGGTTTTAGCTAAACTCTAAACAACACCCACAGGAGCTGAAGGCAGTTAGTGACAGGGATTTGTTTTCAAATCTGAAAGTGGGAATCTAAGTGGGAATCTCTTTTCTAGCTTAATGGTTTTAGGCCTCCTGGGACAGCGTTTTATAGCTTTTTATCAAGGTGGGGGCAAAAACATAAGTGAAAGACACCATCCCCAAAAAGTGAATGCACCCATCTGCAGACCCCCCCCCCCCCCCCCCGGCTCCGGAACCCACTGTACAGCCACTATCTCAGCCACCACTTAGTGTTATGGTGTCTTTTTATGCTCACTAGCCGGAAGCCCGTCTTCTCGACGGAAGGCCCCCGTGCCACTTCGCACCAGGTCTGGAAAATCGATAATCAGAGACTCGGCTTCCACCTGGGCGCCAGTAAGCAAATATATCAAAGCCCAACTGCCGGGGCCAAAAGCGGCTAACCACCCTCGAGGACATGGAACTATTATATAAAGGATTTACAGGGTTATTAAAGGCCTATCCATTGAGGTTGGTCTCTAGACCATACGGAATGCTTGTAGCATAGAAAATCATCATCATCAATGTTACATTATTTGGTGGGGCCTGGGGGTCAGTCAGTCAGTGAAAAAAAGTCGGTGAAAAAGTCAGTCAAAAAAGAAGAAGCAGTGAACTTTCACGAGGTCTCGCTCTGGACGTCGTTGTACACGTGTTGGTTAGGGCGTTGTGTGTGTGGAGAGAGAGAGAGAGAGAGAGAAGAGAGGACGAGAGAGATAAGAGAGAGAGAGAGATAGAGAGTCCTGAGCTAAAGGAAACACCCTCAGTTCCATTCGCCATGATGTCATTCTTATTATTCCGAGGTCTAGAAAAAGTACCTGAATAGTACCTAATTTTTGAAAATGTCGGTTTTGTTTCTTCTGCTCTTCTTTTTTCCCTTATTTTTCCCTTCTTTTTTCCCCTCGACCCCCACCTATCCCCCACCCCGGGCCCCAAACTTTGGAGGACCATTACTTTTTTCTATTGGGCCCAATTAAGAAATACAACTGGATTCGTCATCCTTTCTACGATATCTACAAAGTTGGAGGATGGTGTCATTTTGGTTAGATGTTGCCCCCCCCCTTACTTTTTATAGCCGTCATAGCTCGTAGGGCCATGTATGCGACAACACCTGCAGAGGCTGATCACAGTTAGCAAAAGCAGAGGGTCGTAATTCGTAAGTGGGGCTTTTTTTGTTTGCTTTCAGTTATGAAAGGAATTTCACCCCAGGAGGTGGGCCTCCCAACACAAACCAGGACCACCGAGGAATCAGTTTGAATGGCGTTGCCACTCCTAACAAAAACCATGGGTCCAGGGTATCAAAAGCGCGCGTTTTAACCTTTTTTGACACTGGACTTTTTGCCCCCTCTGCGCTTTTAATGCAGTTTGTTTGCACCCCTTGTGGGCGCTGGCAACATTTTTTGCGACGTTCTGCACGACAGCGCAGTTGTTTTGTTTCACTGCGCTAAGCGCTGGCCAATTTTGGACTGTGAGTACCCACGGATAGGGTCATAATGCCCCCCCCCCCCCAACGCGTTTTCATTTTGGCCTCGCATGGCAGCTTCCAGCAATCCCCACAGCAGCCACTTGGTTATAGCCCAAAGCTTCAGTTGCCTACATGCCCATAATTCAAATTTCAGACGGATAGCTAATTCAGGTCTGGCCCATGGACAGGGCAAACACTAAATGAAGCGGCCGTAATACCTATACCTTACCATACCTATGTATACCTTACCTATACCTATACCTATACCTACACCTATACCTATACCTATACCGAACCTTATACCGATACCTCTACCTATCCCAATCCGAGACCGCTACCTAGACCTATTCCGATCCTAACCGAGACCTAGTGCCTAGCCCGAACTATAACGCTACGGCCTATGGCCTATACCGATGCCTATACCTATGCCTATACCTTAACCTATCCCTACACCGATACCTCGACCGATCCGAGCCTGACCTACACCTACACCTATACCCGACACCATACCCTATACGACAACCCGAACACCTACACCTACCGACAACACCGACACGCTACTATCCTATACCTATACCTATACCTATACCTATACCTATACCTATACCTATACCTATACCTATACCTATACCTATACCTATACCTATACCTATACTATACCTATACCTATACCATACTACCTATACCTATACCTTACCTATGCCTATGCCTTACCTATCTATGCCTATACTATACCTACACCTAACCCCTAACCTATACCTATACCTATACCTATACCTATACCTATACCTTACCTATGCCTATTCACTATACTGCCTATTGCCTATGCCGAGCCTATGCTATGCCTATACATGCCTATGCCTATGCCTATACATGCCTATGTCCTACACCTATATCTATATCTACACCTATACCTATACCTATGCCTATGCCTATGCCTATGCCCTATACCATTCTATCTCTAATACCTCTCCTATACCTAGTCCTAGGCCTATGCCTATGCATACCTATACCTACACCTACCTATACCTATACTATACCTATACCTACACCTATACCTATACTATACCTATACCTATCCCTAACCTATACCTATACCTTATACCTATCCTATCCTTATACCTATACCTATACCTATCCTATACCTATACCGATACCTATACATATACCTATACCTATACTATCTATACCTAGACTTACCTATACCTATCCCTATACCTATTTTAAAAACCGATACCTAACTATACCTATACTACCTATACCTATACCTATACCCTATACCTATACTATACCTATACCTATACCTATACCCTATACCTATACCTATACTATAACCTATACCTATACCTATACCTATACCTATACCTATACCTATACCTATACTATACCTATCCTATACCCGATACCTATACCTATTCTATACCTATACCTACCTATACCTATACCTGATATGCCTATGCCCTATGCCTAATGCCTATACCTATAACTATACCTAGACCTATACCTATACCTATACTATACCTATACCTATACCTATAACCTAATATACCTATTACCTATACCTATACCTATAACCGATACTATAACCTATACCTATACCTATACCTATACCTATACTATACCTATACCTAATACTATATACCTATACCTATACCTATACCTATACCTATCCTATACCTATACCGATACCTTATACCTAGACCTTCATACCCTACAGCCTATACCTATACCTATACCTATACCTATACTATACCTATACCTATAACCTATACCTATACCTATACCTATACCTATACCTATACCTATACCTATACCTATACCTATACCATATACCTACCCTAATTTCCTCAACCTCTGACGCAGTGCATGAGGCTACCACTTCAGCAATCTGGCGATCTATCAGCTTCATGGTTTCCATCATCTCCAAAGGCCCAAATTCCCTGCAGCATGAGGTATGTATGTTAAAGCTCAGGGGTATGCTAAATAGGCTGAATGGGCTTGCCCAAACATGATAGGAAGGGCTTGAAAAGAAGAAGCATCTATGAACTGAACCCCAAACAATTCCCTACCTCATGAAAGATGAGTAGGAATGTGATATGTGCAGCATGAAAAGTGAGAAGGAGTGTGAAAGTTGCAGCATGAGGTGCAGATGTGCACGATGAGGTGCAGCATGGATAGTGAGAAGATTTGATAGGTGCAGCATGAGGTGCAGCATGGATAGTGAGAAGATTTGATAGGTGCAGATATGCACGTTGATGTCTAGCATGAAAGGTGATAAGGAATGTGAAAGTTGCAAGATGATGTGCAGCAGGGGAAGGAATACAATTTGATATGTGCAGATGTGCACGATGAGGTGAAGGTGTAGGTATAGATCTGCACGATGAGGTGCAGCACGGGAAGTGAGAAGATTTGATAGGTGCAGATGTGCACGTTGATGTCCGGCATGAAAGGTGATAAGGAATGTGAAAGTTGCATGATGATGTGCAGCAGGGGAAGGAATACAATTTGATATGTGCAGATGTGCACGATGAGGTGAAGCACGGTAAGTGAGAAGATTTGATAGGTGCAGCTGTGCATGATAAGGTGCAGCACGAGAAGGAATGAGAGGTGGTAGGTGCAGCATGAAAAGTGAGAAGGAATGCGAAAGTTGCAGCATGAGATGCAGATGTGCACAATAAGGTGCAGCACGGGAAATGAGAAGGAATATGATAGGTGCAGATCTGCACGATGAGATGCAGCACGGGAAGTGAGAAGATTTGATAGGTGCAGATGTGCACGATGCTGTCCAGCATGAAAGGTGATAAGGAATGTGAAAGTTGCATGATGAGGTGCAGCAGGGAAAGGAATAAGATTTGATAGGTGCAGATGTGCAGGATGAGGTGCAGCATGAAAAGTCATAAGGAATGTGATAGGTGCATGATGAGGTTTAGCAGGGGAAGGAATACAATTTGATAGGTGCAGATGTGCACGATGAGGTGAAGCACGGTCAGTGAGAAGATTTGATAGGTGCAGCTGTGCATGATGAGGTGCAGCACGAGAAGGAATAAGAGGTGATAGGTGCAGCATGAAAAGTGAGAGGGTGCTTACCCCTTATGGTCAGCAAAAGGTACTGGGTGGGCGATGGATGTTTATTAGGGAAATGGGTACCGCAGGAGAGGTGGAGATATATAAGGCTTGCTGGGTAGTTAAGGGGTTTATGCAACAAACTGGACTGGAGTTCACTGATGTCTATGCCCCTGTTACACCCAAAGCTACCTCGCATATCCTGCTTGCTACTGCTTGTACCCGTAGGATGTACATGTATCAGTGTGATATCAAGAGTTTCATCTCTAAGCCCGCCCTGATGTCGGTCATATAAATGACCGCAACAACTTGTAAAACTGTCTCGTTATCGACTAAAAACCTCTCCCAGTTGATGCCCCACATGAGGTACAGATATAGGTTCAGGTGTGCACGATGAGGTACAGCACGGGAAATAATAAGATGTGATAGGTGCAGATGTTCAGGATGATGTGCAGCATGAAAATTGAGAGGGAATGTGAAAAATGCAGCATGAGGTGCAGATGTGCACGATGAGGTGCAGCATGGGAAGGAATACGATGTGATGGGTGCAGCATGATAAGGGGTAATATATATATATATATTTTTTTTTTTTTTTTAGTTGTGAAAGGACTTTCACCCCAGGAGGTGGGTCTCCCGACACAAACCAGCGACACGGAGGATTCAGTTCGAATGGTGGTGCCACTCCTACAATATGCAAAGTAGGCGCACTTAGGGTTGGTGAGAGATACCAACCCACGACCAAACGAACATTCACCACTACCCCTGTTGACCACAGATATGTTGATATGACAGATTTAGCATGATAAGGAATAAAATATGACAGATTTAGCATGAGGTGCAGCATGGGAAGGAATACAATGTGATAGGTGCAGCATGATGAGGAATAAGATATGACAGATTTAGCATGAGGTACGGACATGCGCATGATGAGGTGTGCTTCGAGAGGGAATACATGTGATAGATGCAGACATTGACAGCAGTTAGTCCTTCAACACCTCACAATTGTGTATTTTGTTCCACGCGTCGGAAAGAAATCATATCATATCATATCATATCATATCATATCATATCATATCATATCATATCATATCATATCATATCATATCATATCATATCATATCATATCATATCATATCATATCATATCATATCATATCATATCATATCATATCATATCATATCATATCATATCATATCATATCATATCATATCATATCATATCATATCATATCATATCATATCATATCATATCATATCATATCATATCATATCATATCAAAGCTCAAAGCCGGCGGGAGGCCCTCGCGGAAGTTGCATTGAATAAAGCAGTGGTAGTAATGAAGAGCCCGATAACCTATCAGCTTAAATACACTCCAGAGAGTGGACAGAGATGCTTGCAGCGGTCAGACGCGCCAATCTATACACGGAGACGAGAATAGCGTTACAAGCACTGGAGACCCATCAAGGGGCACCAGCGGTGAAAGGGGCGGCAGCCTGGAACCTAACAAGGGTACAGGCAAGACAGCGCGTGCCAGTTGAACCGGTGACGCAGCCAACAGGAAGCTGTCACTGTGTCATGAAGGATGACACAGTCTACGGGAAGCTGGCACAGTACTGTCAGAGCCGATAGTTCTAAGGAAGTACATAAGTAGTCACCAAGTGATAAAACGCGTGAGAGCACCGCAATTCATGCTGATAATATCATATCATATCATATCATATCATATCATATCATATCATATCATATCATATCATATCATATCATATCATATCATATCATATCATATCATATCATATCATATCATATCATATCATATCATATCATATCATATCATAAAATGATATTTATATATAAAATATACAAATATAACAAAATCAACTCATGCACTCACATTTCCCCTATAGTCTGTCCGGCCTCCAACCTTGCTCTTAGGCATGACTTTTCAAGGCCAGAGTCTTTGAACGAGATGTCGTGTTGTGCGCATGTGTGTGTGATGAGGCCCAGGAGAAGAACCCATCGTAATCCACCATGGCTCGAGGGGTTCTGGGACACTGTGGGGAACAGTTGCAAAGGGGTTTAAGGTCTAAAGGTTCAGGGTTTAGGGTTTAGGGTTTAGGGTTTTAGGAGTCACCGTGGGGAACAGTTGCAAGGAGTTTTAAGGGGGGAGAGGTGGGTTTAGGGTTTAGGGTTTTAGGAGTCACTGTGGGGAACAGTTGGAAGGAGGTTTAAGGGGGAAGGGGAGGGTTTAGGGTTAAGGGTTTTAGGAGTCACTGTGGGGAACAGTTGCTAGGAGTTTTAAGGGGGGAGGGGAGGGTTTAGGTTTAAGGGTTTTAGGAGTCACTGTGGGGAACAGTTGCTAGGAGTTTGAAGGGGGGAGGAGAGGGTTTAGGGTTTAGGGTTTTAGGAGTCACTGTGGGGAACAGTTGCTAGGAGTATTAAGGAGGGAGGGGAGGGTTAAGGATTAAGGGTTTTAGGAGTCACTGTGGGGAACAGTTGCTAGGAGTATTAAGGAGGGAGGGGAGGGTTTAGGATTAAGGGTTTTAGGAGTCACTGTGGGGACCAGTTGGAAGGTGGTTGAAGGGGGGAGGGGAGGGTTTAGGGTTTAGGGTTTTAGGAGTCCCTGTGGGGAACAGTTGCTAGGTGGTTGAAGGGGGGAGGGGTGGGTTTAGGGTTTCGGGTTTTAGGAGTCCCTGTGGGGAACAGCTGCAAGGAGGTTGAAGGGGAAAAGGGAGGGTTTAGGGTTTAGGGTTATGTGAGTCACTGTGGGGAACAGTTGCTCGGAGTTTTAAGGAGGGAGGGGAGGGTTTAGGGTTTAGGTTTTAGGAGTCACTGTGGGAAACAGTTGCAAGGAGGTTTAAGGGGGAGGGGTGGATTTAGGGTTTAGGGTTTTAGGAGTCATTGTGGAGAACAGTTGCAATGAGTTTACAGGGGGGAGGGGAGGGTTAGGGTTTAGGGTTTTAGGAGTCACTGTGGGGAACAGTTGCAAGGAGTTTTAAGGGGGGGGGGGGGGGGGGGGGGGGTCACTGGGAGGTTCGTGTTGAGCGGGCAGGCGGGCAGGCGGTGGGTGGGAGGTTGGTGGTGGTGGGTGATGGAGGGTGGGTGGGAGGGGAGGAGTCACTGGGGAGGTTCGTGTGGGGCCGGCAGGCGGGTGGGCGGGCGGGTGGGTGAGTGGTGGTGGGAGTGGTGGGTGGATGAGTGTGTGTGTGTGGGGGGGGGGGGGGGGGGGGGGGGGGGGGAGGGGGGGGGGGGGGAGCATGATTAAAGCTACATACGGGTATTTCAGGTTTATGGGGTGACCTGGTTGGGGTAAGCGCTACTTAGGTACACGGGGCCCCCCCCATGGGGTTAACGCTACAGAGGTACACAGGGCCCCCCCCCCCCCCATGCCCCCCCTTGCCCCCATGGGGTTAACGCTACAGGGGCACACAGGGCCCCCCCCCATGCCCCCCCCTTGCCCCCATGGGGTTAACGCTACAGGGGTACACAGGGCCCCCCCCCCCCCATGCCCCCCCCCTTGCCCCCATGGGGTTAACCCTACAGAGGTACACAGGGCCCCCCCCCATGCCCCCCCTTGCCCCCATGGGGTTAACGCTACAGGGGTACACATCAAAAGTTGGGAATGCTGCCAGATTAGGTTTTAAACTAGGGTGTGCCCCGGGTGTGAGAGTTTTTATTATAACGTACATCTGTAGTGTTGCGTACTTCACAGGCATGGCATAGCATGGCCCCACGGGGCATAGGCACGGCACCAGCATAGGCATAGCACCACGGGCATGGAATAGCATGGCGCCACGTGGCATAGGCATTGCGCCACGGGCATAGGCGCCACGGGCATAGGCATAGCACGACGGGCATGGCATAGCATGGCGCCACGCGGCATAGGCATAGCGCCACGGGCATAGGTGCCACGGACATAGGCATAGCACCACGGGCATGGCATAGCATGGCACCACGGGGCATAGGCATAGCGCCACGGGCATAGGCATTGCACCACAGGTATAGGTGCCACGGGCATAGGCATAGCACCACGGGCATGGCGTAGCATGGCGCCACGGGGCAAAGGCATAGCGCCACGGGAATAGGTGCCACGGACATAGGCATAGCACCACGGGCATGGCATAGCATGGCGCCACGGGGCAAAGGCATAGCGCCACGGGAATAGGTGCCACGGGCATAGAGCATAGCACCACGGGCATGGGCATAGCATGGCGCCACGGGGCAAAGGCATAGCGCCACGGGAATAGGTGCCACGGGCATAGGCAGAGCACCACGGGCATGGCATAGCATGGCGCCACGGGGCAAAGGCATAGCGCCACGGAATAGGTGCCACGAGCATAGGCATAGCACCACGGGCATGGCATAGCATGGCGCCACGGGGCAAAGGCATAGCGCCACGGGAATAGGTGCCACGGGCATAGGCATAGCACCACGGGCATGGCATAGCATGGCGCCACGGGGCAAAGGCATAGCGCCACGGGAATAGGTGCCACGGGCATAGGCATAGCACCACGGGCATGGCATAGCATGGCGCCACGGGGCAAAGGCATAGCGCCACGGGTATAGGTGCCACGGGCATAGGCATAGCACCACGGGAATGGCATAGCATGGCGCCACGGGGCAAAGGCATAGCGCCACGGGAATAGGAGCCACGGGCATAGGCATAGCACCACGGGCATGGCATAGCATGGCGCCACGGGGCAAAGGCATAGCGCCACGGGAATAGGTGCCACGGGCATAGGCATAGCACCACGGGCATGGCATAGCATGGCGCCACGGGCATGGGCATTGCACCACAGGCATAGGTGCCACGGGCATAGGCATAGCACCACAGGCATGGCATAGCATGGCGCCACGGGGCAAAGGCATAGCGCCACGGGAATAGGAGCCACGGGCATAGGCATAGCACCACGGGCATGGCATAGCATGGCGCCACGGGGCAAAGGCATAGCGCCACGGGAATAGGTGCCACGGGCATAGGCATAGCACCACGGGCATGGCATAGCATGGCGCCACGGGCATGGGCATTGCACCACAGGCATAGGTGCCACGGGCATAGGCATAGCACCACAGGCATGGCATAGCATGGCGCCACGGGGCATAGGCATAGCGCCACGGGCATAGGCATTGCACCACAGGCATAGGTGCCACGGGCATAGGCCTAGCACCACGGGCATGGCGTAGCATGGCGCCACGGGCATAGGCATAGCGCCACGGGCATAGGCGCCACGGGCGTAGGCATAGCACCACAGGCATAGGTGCCACAGGCATAGGCATAGCACCACGGGCATGGCATAGCATGGCACCACGGGGCAAGCGCTTGCCCCGTGGTGCAAGGAGTACAGAAGTTAATTTTTTTTTTTTTTTTAGTTGTGAAAGGAGTTTCACCCCAGGAGGCGGGTCTCCCGACACAAACCAGCGACACGAGGATTCAGTTCGAATGGTGGTGCCACTCCTACAATATGCAAAGTAGGCGCAATTTGGGTTGGTGAGAGATACCAACCCACAACCAAACGAATAAGGTGCTCCAAGAAGCCCATTACCATTTCTACCCCTTTACTTTTCTGTTTCAACCCTGTTTCTACCCCATTACTGTTTCTTCCCCCTACCCTGTTTATACCCCATTGCCGTGTGAACCCAATTACCGTTTCTACCCCATTACTGTTTCTACCCCCTATCCCGTTTATACCCCATTGCCGAGCGAACCCCTGGCTTGAAGCCACATCCGTTGACAATTATACTGAACTCTTATCTTATACTGAAGGGTGGTTGTGGTTGTGGTGGTTGTGGTGGTGGTGGTGGTGGTGGTGGTGGTGGTGTGTGTGTGTGGGGTGGGGTGGGGTGGGGTGGGGTGGGGTGGGGTGGGGTGGGGTGGGGTGGGGTGGGGTGGGGTGGGGTGGGGTGGGGTGGGGTGTGATTGGGGGGGGCATGTCCAAAGCTACATAAGGGGGGTTCAGGTTTATGGGGTGGCCTGGTAGGTTGGGGGTAGCGCTAAAGGCCACATCCGTTGACAATTAGACTGAAGGTGCTCCAAGAAGCCCATAACCGTTGCTATCCCTTTACTATTCTGTTTCTACCCCATTACCGTTTCTACCCCATTACCGTTTCTCCCTCATTACTGTTTCTAGCCCCTACATACCCCGGAGATACCGACCCTCTACCAAACGAACATTCACCACTAGCCCTATTGACAACTGCAGCAGACAAGATCCATGCCATGGTCGTTAGAATACTGAACTCGCACTTGAGGCCGACCGTGGAAAAAGCACGTAGTACCAACAAACGAGAAGCTGAGCGGCAAGCCATCAATAGTTGCCGATGGGTCTCCGAGTTGGCCATCAACACAAAAGCCAACTCCGTGATAATGCCCATGCACTTGACGTTCTTGCACTGCGTGGTTAGGGGGTCTTCGCAACCTTTGAGACAGAACTAGACTGAGGGGACATATCGAAAAGACAGACTCGAGATGTCAAGATAGACTAGTTGCCGGCTATCCTGCTACAACCCTTTCATTTGGCCTTTAAAGATGTATTATGGGGGATATTAGTCACTGTTTCATTTTTGGGCAGCTTCCCGTCAGCTCCATTAGCTAGCCACTGGGTCAAACCCAATGCTTGAAGCTGCATTGGAATGCTTGTCATATCAGCTTTCAGACACACTAGCTAGTTTCAGGTTTGGCTCAAGGACAGGGATAGGGAGCTGCCTAGAAGCTGCAACGCGTAGCCCCAAAAAGAAACAGTGATGATAGTGCTGCAGGGTTGCAGAAAAGGGTGCCGAAGACCCCTTAAATATATTTGCAGTGTTGGTACCCCATGTGGCAAACGGTGATACTTGGCCTTGGACTTACAGCAGCCTGCACCCTGTGCATGTTGGTAAACAGGTGTTCAGGGTTTAAAACACCTGTTTAACACCTACACGTTGAACCAACGATGCACATAAATGCCCCCCCCCCCCCCCCCCCCACACACACACACACACACACACACACACACACACACGCCCCCACGCCCCCACGCACCCCCACGCACCCCACCCCTCCACCCCCGACCCCCCTGCTCCGCGGGGTGCACCGAGTCGCTCAATTTGACGCGCAAAACAGCGGGTTCGGGCGGGTGCGGGGTGGGGGGAGGGGGGTGCAATTAAGTGGAAAAGGCCTTTTAGAGAATGGCAAAGATAATCAGGACAAACATAAGAATGGCGAAGGAAGTATGAAGAGAAGTTGGACGGCATGAGTGGGACAAAAAAAGCACGAGAAGGGAACAGGTTGGAAGCTGATCGCGGCCACGTTGAAAATAAAATAAAACAGAACGCCAAATAGGCGTGAAAAGAGGCCAGCATAACTATAAAACGCTCGTTCTCGTACCCATGGTCTCAGAGACGTCTCGGCTGATTGCTTCCTTCTTTCAATGGGTAGGAGGGGTTTGGATCGAGACTTGTCTTCCTTCGTGGCTGGTTCCTTCGAAGCTGCTGTTCATTAGCTTAGGAGCTCCATAAAAACGCGGCCCCAAATAGAAGCATTACGGGCGATTGGTGAAGGCCGCGAATAGATAATCGTCGCAAAAACACTACTGTATGGTGAGATTCGGGAGATCAGGCTCTGCTAGGATTGAGTAGAAACGGAACGGGGACGAGTACAGGGGGACAGGCGCATACGGGTGTGTAGATTGCTATGTGGATGTGGTATATGAATACCTTGTAACACGGAGTGTCTTGTAACTGGAAGCCTAAGAAATGATCTCAGGAGTTTAGACGGCCCTAAGAGTCAGAAGCACGGCTTAAGACTCCCTTCCCGCTTCCAGCGCGTCTAGACCCTAATGGAACCCTCGTTTTAGGTATTCCCGAGTAGCTGATCAGACACTGATCAGTGGGTCAATTCGCTCGGTTTCAACTGCCTACAGAAGTCGTTCGTCATCTGTCGGAAAGTCGTCACCACCGCGTGGCAACTCAGTGGGAGGATCGTTATCCACCACAATTCCCCCTTCTCTAGCCCTAGCCTTCTCCTGAAGTCTAGTACTCTTTCGAATGAGAAACTCATCAGGGGTTACAGTCGCATAATCCCTGTGAGTAGGTTTTTTAACCGTTTTAGGTTTCGGGTCGTTGGCACCTATCACGGGTCGTACCCGAGAAGGGGGTGTTGTCTCCGATACAAATCGATTTGTTCAGAGCACATAGGTAACAACTCTTCTTCGAGTTCCCAAGAGTGAACATGGTCTGAGTGTAACCATTGTACATAGTAATACACCGTACGAGACTGTATCTTGTGATCAACAACGTTGCTAATCTCGTAGATAGGTTCACCGCATGTGCGTAACAATTCCGGATTTGGTCTAATAAACCCAGTCCCGTCGGATAGGTATTCTTTGACAAGAAATACGTGAAACGTTGGATGAATCTTCCATCCTTCGGGGAGGGATAGAGTCACTGCAATGGTCTCCCCCCTCTTTTGGATAGTGTGAGAGATTTCGTAGGGACCAACGAATCTGGGCATGAGCTTCCGAGTCATACCAGGCCAGTATTTGATGTTCTTCGAGTTCAACAAAACTTCCTGACCGTGAGTATACTTCACCGGTCGACTGTGCAAGTCTGCATACGTTTTTTGACGATCCTTCGCGGATTTAAGCGCTGCCTTGGCCGTGTCATATGCATTATTCATATGCTCGACCCAGGACAGGGCTGGTTGATGTGCCGTAGCGATGACATCATCTGATGGTTGTAGTGCCACTCGAGGGTATCCACCGTACAGCAACCGAAACGGAAAATCTCGAATGCTTCTGTTGTACGAGTTGTTGATGGCGAAATTGTGCATTCGGCAAAAGACTGGCCCAATTTTTCTGATTCGCAGAGGAAAAATGGCGAAGAGTGTCTTCGAGAACATTGTTCATACGTTCTGTTTGACCATCTGTTTGTGGGTGAAATGCAGTCGACATTCCAGGGCGGATAGCGCACAGAGTTAATAGTGTTTGCCAAAACTTACTCGTGAACTTAACATCGCGATCAGAGATGATGGAAAGCGGATGGCCTTGTTCGCTGAGCACGCGCTCGTGGAACAGGGTAGCAATCTTTTCAGCATCGTCTGTCGTTTTGCATGGGATAAGTTTGACCATCTTCGTAAGGCGATCAACGATCACGTAGATCTGATCAAAACCATTCGATTTCGGTAGCCCAACGATGAAGTCCATGGACAGTGAATCGAAGGGGGCGGTCGGAATCGAAAGGGGTTGAAGGTTACCCTGCGGGTTCTGATGTGAAATTTGTACCCGTTGGCAAGAATCACAGTGGCGTACGTAATCAACGACATCGAGTCTCATGGCAGGCCACCAATAGTAGCGTGCAACAGATCGAAAAGTTCGGTCGATGCCTCTATGTCCACTTCGATGGGTATCGTGGAAAGCAAACAAAATCCGAGCTTTGAGCGAATTCCCATTTGGTACAACGATCTGCGACTCAGATGCTGCTCGTATTGATTTGCCGGTGCCAACCCAGAGACCATCTGCCCGTTTGGAGAGGTACTTGGTATTGTGCGGATTATCGAACCACAAGTCTTCCGTGTAACCATGCAGAATATCTGGGGCTATTTCGCGCATGTGGAGTGGGTAATTTGCGGACAGCCTCTGAATGAACAAAGCCGTAGCCTCTGAGAAGGCTGGATTCCTACTCAGAGGGTCAGCTACGTTAGTACGGCCCGCGGTATGAGCCCACTTCATGTTCGTGAAGCGCGAGAAAAACTCAAGATATCGTGCCTGCTTTCTGCTCAGCATGGGCTGATTTGCAAGGTAGACGAGGGGTTCGTAATCGGTGTCAAGTTCGAACTTGCCAGTGCAACCTTCGAGGTAGCATCGCCATTCTTTCAAGGCCAAGTACACTGCGAGTAATTCTTGCTCGCCCGTGGAGTAGTTTCGTTCAGCGCTTGAGAATTTGTGAGAGTGGTACGCGATGGGTCGCCCATCTTGCATGAGAACGCCCCCTGTACCAACGACAGAAGCATCGGTTACCGCCCGATAGTCCTTCGCTGGGTCAGGGTGTGCAAGCAAAGGAGCCTTCGTAAGACTTTCTTTGATGCCGAGGAATGCCTCCTGGCAGGTATCAGCTTGGATAACACTCCGGAGAGTGGACTTAGTGTGTGCAGCACACCAATCTATAAATGCGGAGACGAGAATAATTATTACAAAAGATAGTGGAACCATAAAGGGACACCAGCGGAGGAAAGGGGGGGCGGTAGCCTGGAACCTGATCAGGGTACAGGTTAGACAGCGCGTGTCAGAAGAACCGATGACGCAGTCAACAGTAAGCTGACATAGTACTGTCAGGACCGATAGTTCTAAGGAAGTACATAAGTAGTCACCAAGTCATAAAACGCGTGAGAGCACCGCAATTCATGCTGACACTCCACCTATGACACAGGTGACATACAATACTACTTCTCCACCTATGGCACTGGTGACATAGAACTATATGTAACAGATTGAAAAAAAAAAATCAAAGAACTCCGAAAATTCGAGAGAACTTCAAATGGAAACCCAAAGGTTTATAGGAAGGAATGAAACACGGCAAAAAACAAAATTTGCCAAGTTAGAAAAGGATGAAAACCGAATATCAAAGATGGGTAACAACGGTATAGAAAACCCGATCCGGGAATAGGAACCTAATGCCATACAATGATAACCAAAGAAACCGATGTAACCAAAAAAAAAAAAAAATATACCCTAAGAAGAAGCGGTCATCCCAAGCATCCGCATAAACCTCCAGAACACAGCAGGATCAAGGGGCTTGGTGAAGGGGGCAGCACAGTTGTCCTTGGTGTTAACATAGGCAACATCTAGTGAACCGTCCTCCACCAGCTCCTTGATGTAGTGATGAATAACATCAATGTGCTTGCTGCGAGGGAGGAGCTGCCAGTCATTGGCCCATCTCAGAGACCCTATGTTGTCACCCTGAATGGTAACTAAATCACAAGGCAGACCCAGATCCACCCTCAACTTCTTCAACCATTGCACCTCCCTGGCAGCCTGAGACAGGGCCTGATACTCAGCCTCACAAGAGCTAATGGCAACTGTAGGCTGCCTCTTGCTCATCCAGTTCACTATGCACCCTCCAGCCAGGACAGCAAAGCCAGTCTGAGATCTCCTGTCAGACCCATCATCAGCAAAGGATGAGTCACTAAAGACAGTAAAAGAGAAATCAGGGCTGTGTGTGTAAGTGAGTCCCAGGTGGGAATGTGACCTCAAATACAAAAGCAAACGCTTGGCTGCCCTCCACAGGGGGACGGTAGGGTGAGCAGAAAACCTGGACAGGTAGCTCACAGCAAAGGCAATATCAGGCCTGGTGCAAGTAGCCAGGTATAGCAAAGCACCAACAAGAGAGAGGTACTGGCTATTAGAGGACAGGGGTTCTCCAGGTGGGTCAGTGACGGTGGACTTGTCCATGGGGGCACCAAACCTGGGCTTGGCAGCGGCAGTCAGACCAAACTGCTCCACCAGATCAACAATGTAGGAGTGCTGGGAGAGGTTGATCTGAACACACCTGCCGTCAGAGTCAAGTGTACAAGCCATGTCCAAGGAGAGGAACTGAACCGGCACACCCATCTCTTTGACCTCCCAGCCAGCTTTCTCCATAGCCTTGATCAGCAAAACATACCTATCCAGCTCACTAAAGGCACAGACAAAATCATCAACATAGGTTAGGACATAGCTCCACCCACCATTATAATCCCTCCTAAAATACAGAGCAGGTTCCGCCTTGCACATAATAAAACCATGTGCAACCAAAACCCGCTTGACATCCATACTCCAAGCTCTGGGCGCCTGTTTCAAACCATAAAGGGACTTGATCAGCTTGCACACAAGGGGAACACCGTTAGGACCAAGTACCTTAAAGCCCTCAGGCTGGTGGCAGTACAGGTCCAGACCAGGTTCAAGGGGAGCATTCAGAAATGCAGTCTTGATGCCGAACAAACATCTTCCTATGAGTGATGGCAGCCAGGAGCACCCTCAGACCTGCTTTAGAAGAAACGGGGGCATATACATCATGAAAATCCAACCCAGGACGCTGCAGAAAACCACGAACCACAAAACGTGCCTTGAAGCGAATAGAACCATCAACCCCAACCTTCTTCACAAATAACCACCTGCCAGACAGGACCCTCTGTTTAGGAGGCAGTGGAGTGAGCGCCCAAGTGCCATGGGCATGTAGGGACGCCATCTCATCCTTCATAGCAAGGAGCCATTGATCCCTGTCAGGGTTGGTGGGAAGCATGGCAGCTTTGAAGGTCAGTTCAGTGGAAGTGGAAATGTATGCTCCCACGTACAAGCAGTGTACTTGTACATGAGCAGCGGGGATATCAGCAGTATCAGCAGTAACCGGTAGTATAGCCCCCAGTGCAGAACTACTGCCTGGTTGAACAGGGCCGGCCTTATTTGCCTCTATATCAACGAAGCCTGGGTCGACCGGAACACCCCAGCCATACGCAGTATCGGAACCCGACCAGTGTTCCAGGTCATCACTTGCACTATCGGCAACGGCTACATCATCACATGGGCTTGACCCGAGTAATCCACCAGGGACGACAGGAGGCGTCTGAATGAACGACACCCGCGAGCCATCCGAGGTGGTCGGAGGTTGGCGACTATTAGTCAATGGACCTGATCCAGGTACCACTATGATCGAAGGCTGTCGTAATCCTAAATCTTCACCGACGAAATGTGGCGCAGAGGAGGGCCTGGCGACCCCCTGCGATTCGGCTAAGATTTTATCTGAAAGAACTGCAGAATCTCGCCCGCCCAGTGCCTTCACACACAATACAGCACCATCAGCCCCTGACCTGGGACGCAAGGTCATCCCATGATCAGGGCAGCGGTCGACAATTGGGGTTAGCAAAGGGTCAAGGGAATTAACCGTAGGCACAGGCATATGTCCGTTGATAGCGGCAGGGATGCGAGAGACATACGGCGACCCGTCATAGGGAGATAGCCCAGGAATACAGTTATGATCAAACTGCTCATAGAAGAGTACATCACGACTCTCTACTACCTGGCGCAACTTAGGAACCCAAACAAAATAACCCTTACTCTCCAGGGAATACCCAACCAGTCTACCAGATAACGCCCTTTCGTCCAGCTTGTTGCGCTTCTTCCCATCGACTAACGTAACGTAGCAAGGGCATCCGAACACGCGCAACATCGACACATCAGGCTGAACCCCAAAGAAAAGCTCATGAGGAGTCTTATCTCCCTGATTGGGCAAGCGATTACGAAGGTAACACGCAGCTAGGAAGGCATAGGGCCAGAAAGACTTAGTTAGCTTAGACTCCAGGTGGATGCTCCTAGCTATAGACTGTAAGACCCCAGTGTACCTCTCCACAGTTGCATTCTGCTGTGCAGTGTATGCCAAAGATAACTCATGCACTGCCCCAACCGATATCAGCCAATCCTCAAACCACTTTACTATAAACTCCTTAGCCCTGTCAGACCTCAGGCACTTAAAGGCAAACCCGTGCAGCTGATTCATCCATCTGAGGATGATAGTCTGAACTGCTAAGGGAGCTTCATCCCTGGTCCTCAAGCACAACACTTCAGCATAGCCAGAGTGTTGGTCTGTGAGGCACAGAATATAAAACTCCCCACGCAGACCTCTAATATGAACTGGCCCCATGATGTCCAAGTGAAGGCGTTGGAGAGGTGCATTGATCGGAGTAGTGCTTGCTTTAGGAAAAGGGAGACGTTTGCCCTTAGCCTTTTGACAAGCATCACAAGGGATCTTAGCCAGTTTTTGGACCTGGTTGAGTGAGAGGGGTAAGTTCTTAACCATACCCTTCTTGACAAGTCTGTGCATGGCATCATAGCCGGGGTGACCCAGCCGCCTATGCCACAGCCATTCAGGAGTGGTAGGGATAACAACTCCACCGTCCTCATCAACATCAAGTGCAAAAGCTGGGTAATTGTCAGCACCAAACGAACAGCCACTGGTGGTGTAACAAGGCCTACATGCAAACTTGTAAACACCATCACTGGAGGCAGGGAAGGACCAGAGAATAGAAGAGCCCTGAGTGGCAGTGCAACTAATACTATCAAAATAAATCTTGCAGTGGAGAGAATGAGCCACAGCATTTACTGACAGGAGGTTCACCGGACAGTGAGGTATGTAGAGAACATTAGTTAGAATGATTGGTGTTGGTAACCAATCACTACATAACTCAATGGATCCCTTACCTACTGCCCGTTGAACCACACCATCACCAAATCGAACTGATGGCAGATTCAGTGGAACATCAAACACAGTGAACAAAGATCTATCACCTGTGATGGACATTCCAGCTCCAGAATCCACATGCCAGACACCCTCAGACAGGCTCGGACTACACACATTTGAGAACCTAGAGGTGCAGGAGAATAGGACAGGGCTTACCTGCTACTTCTGCATAGCAAACCCATCAATTTGAGCCTGCAAGGAAGACAATTGCTTTGGAGTAAGGTGACCTGGAAGGGCCAGGTTAGCAGGCAACGGTGAAGGAAGCGTTGGTTCTGCACGACCAGGGACCCTTCGCAGGGCAGGGAACTTCGTCCAGCAACGGTCCTCCGAGTGACCATCCTTGTGGGGGCATGGTCCCCAGGTGCATTCCAGGCGCCTCTTGTTCGACCCAGAACCACCACCAGTCTTCTGCCGCCGCTGAAATGCAGCATTAGCAGGAAACTGAGGAGCGGTCCGGGACCAACCAGGATGCCTGGAATCCGACTGAGGGAGCGCTATGTTAAGAATATCTAGCTGCCTACATTCCTCTAGACAGGACCAGTACTCAACAGGTTGCTGGTTGTATATCAGGATACCATACTTAATCCGCAGCGTTTCGAACCGGGGCAGACTCGCACCTTGAACTATAATGCCCATGGCGTGACGCTGAGTCTGCGGAAACCCAGCACTGCGCAGGTCAGTGCACATACCGCGAACCCGACGAAAGAAAGCGTCAACGTGCTCATGAGTGCCCATGACCGAAGCATGATACTCCTTCAGCAAGAGAGGGACACGCGAGGCAAGGGCATCGGACTGCTGCCTCCGGATATGCAAAAAGGTATCCCGAGGTGAAGCAAAGTCCCTATACACCTTGACTAGGGCATCCGTCATGTTGGCAAGCATCATGGATAAGATCATGAACTCTTGGCGGGGTAGGGTAAGCGCACTGAAACCCAACAGTGCAGGATCGACACTAGACTCACCATGAGAGGCCGAAGTTCCAGCAGCAGGAGGAGCACACCGAGGAGCTAAAGACTCACGAATCGCCAGAAAATACTCAGCAGCAAGACCAGCGTCATAAGCGCGCTAGTCATCTAAGTTCCTGATGAGATCTAGGGAACGCGCAACACGCACAATGAGCTCGAAATCAGGACGAACAGGACAGAAAGGGAGTGGCACCTTAACAAACTGGTAACCTCGCAGGTCACTGTTCCTACGCCCAACCCCTCCAGAGGTCACACCATTAGCAGGAGGGTAGTTAATCCCTGGCATAACAGGTCCCAGAAAAGCCCGACACTCTAGACCTAGCTCAGAATAAGCCATCACACGCCTAGGCCTAGGGCGACCCTTGCTATCAACCATAGCCTGAGTGGCAGTCATATCCAGCCTACCGTACAGAGTGCGGTCCAAGGATTCCCCAGCATGTTGAGCTTGGTGAATAAGACGGCAGTCCTGCAGGGATAGACGCAGAGGATGTCCGCCATCGAGCAGATGCTCCCAGGAGTCGCATGACAGCGAAGGAGGCACATATGGCGGAGGGCCAGGAGCAGGGGGCTGCTCCACAGGCGGAGGCGGGGGTGGAGGGGGCTCCTGCGAAGGGCCAGCAAAGGATGCGCGGCCAGCAGCAGCAGAAGCCTCTCGAGCACGAGTATTGTAGCCAGACAGACCTCGGTCCGGAGGCAAGGTGAAAGACGCAGACTTCTGCATCAAAGACGGCCTGGCCACCTCCGGGTGGACAGGTGGAAGGGGCGCAAGCAGAGGCGCAGAGACTGGATCAGGCTTAAACTCCGGGGAAGGCGCAAGAGCAGGTGCCGACAGAGGCTCATACACAGGAGAGACGGTAGAATTGAACACTCGAGTAGCAGTGGAAGGAGTGACTCCACCGAAGTCACCACTCATAGCACTCTGCAGATCTTCATCACCATCATCAGAGTCATCAGCATAGCCATCTGCACGGCGATGACGAGCAAGTTCTTGATAGTCGTAGTCAAAACGGGCATCAGGAGGAGGAGGCGCCCTTGCGTACTGGATAATCTGAGTGGAAGCACAGCAGAGTCGCATCAGAACGTCCTCAATCTCAGGAGAGAGACGTCGGACAGTAGCAGAAGGAGCCGTAAAGGTGGAGGATTGATTGGGGGGGGTTACTTCCACGATGGCGGAAGGACTCTCATGACCGCTAGCAGAGGCAGCTGGTGCACAGACGTCTAGCCAATCATCAAGAGGACCCGGGTCCTCCTTAGGAAGGACACGGTCGCAGCCATTGCTGATAATGACACTGCGCATCCCGCGCGTCCAAGATTCTCCATTCTTGTCGTGGAGTTTCTCAAAAATAGCGGGAGGCCCTCGCGGAAGTTGCATCGCAAAGCAGTGGTAGTAAATGAGGGACAGTATAACCTATCAGCTTGGATAACACTCCGGAGAGTGGACTTAGTGTGTGCAGCACGCCAATCTATAAATGCGGAGACGAGAATAAATATTACAAAAGATAGTGGAACCATAAAGGGACACCAGCGGAGGAAAGGGGGGGCGGTAGCCTGGAACCTGATCAGGGTACAGGTTAGACAGCGCGTGTCAGAAGAACCGATGACGCAGTCAACAGTAAGCTGACATAGTACTGTCAGGACCGATAGTTCTAAGGAAGTACATAAGTAGTCACCAAGTCATAAAACGCGTGAGAGCACCGCAATTCATGCTGACAGCAGGCTTGGGTCCAGACATTTTGAAATGCAGGTCCCTTGAGCCCTGCCTGTCGTTTTCCGAGTGGTTTCGGACTTGGTGTCACCGTCGGTGATTTTGTCAGTCCTGGCGGTTTCAATTTCGGTGAAATCGGTGCTGGCCTGTCTGTTAGATTCGAAATCTGGATTAGAGGGGCTGCGAGCGTCGAGTAACCTTGGATAAACTTTCTGAAAAAGTTAGAGAGTCCCAGGAACTGCTGAACTTCCTTCGAGGAGGTAGGTGTGGGCCAATCTGCAACTGCTTTCACCTTCGTTTCGTTGACTCGGACGCCTTCACCGGAGAGCACATGCCCTAGGTATTTGACTTCCGGTCTATAGAAGAAACACTTTTCTCGTTTAAAAAAGAGGTGGTTATTTTCAAGACGTTGTAACACAATTCGAATGTGTTTTTCGTGTTCTTCATCATTACTACTGTAGATGAGAATATCATCCAAGTAAATGACGACGAATTTGCCAATTAAATCTCTGAACACGGTGTTCATGACTTTTGTAAAGGCCGAGGGTGCATTTGCTAGCCCAAAAGGGAGAACCTTGAATTCATAGAGTCCCATCGGGGTTATGAACGCAGTTTTCGGGACGTCTGAATCATGTAACCGTATGTTGTAGTACGCATTACGTAAATCCACTCGGCAGCTACCCCACCAAAGAAGTTTGGTATGTTGGATGGTACTAACATATGGTGCAACGTGCAATATGACTCTAGCAACTTCCACCAAATCCTACCCCTCGGGAGCTTCTTATCTTCTACCCCAGTCCAAAGGGATGGACGTTCATACTTGCCAACTAAGGGCCTCGGGACCAAGGGCAAAACATGTGACTCTACCTTAGCTGCCGCAGCTTGTAGCTCAGCCACTTTGGCCTTGGCCTCCAGCAGCTCAATCTGGGCACGTAGAGCCATTAAAGCGTCCGAATGAGGTCCATCGGGAGGGCCAACAGCGGGCGGTCCTGCAGCGGGCGCTTCAGCAGCGGGCTGGCCAGCAGCAGGCGATCCATCAGCACGGGGGCCCGCAGGCAGTCCAGCTGTGGGGGCCGCGGGTTGTCCAGCGGGGGCGGGGGGCGTTGCAGGCGATCCAGCAGCGGGGCCATCCGGTGGTCCAGCGGGGGCGGGGGGCGTTGCAGGCGATCCAGCAGCGGGGCCCTCAGGTGGTCCAGCGGGGGGCGTTTGCTGGGCCTTCAGGAGAGCGGAAACTCGAAGTGTCTCCTGTTCGGCATCCCTCATTCGCATTTGGAGCCGAGCCATCTCCTCAAGGTGCTTGGATGCGGTGGCCTCGGCCTCGTGATGGTGAAGAAGTTCGAGGCTAGCGATAACCCTGTCCTTCTCCACGAGGGCAACGTGCGCGGCAGCCTTGCCAAGCGGCGTGGAGTCAGGCCTTGTGGCGACCTTCTTGCCATTGACTTTGACAGCCATCCGCGCTTCCTTCAGCTCCTTCTCGGTAGCTGAAAGGTCGGGAGGCGAAGGTGCCGGCCCTCCAGCGCCTTTTCTTTTCTCCTTGGAGAGCTCGTGCAGCTCCCAAGCCTTGACTTGCTGGACGAGCTCCTCGTGGTCCATGTCGTCAACATCCGGGTCCTCAGAAGGTGGAGCCGCAGCAGCTTGGGCTGAAGAAGAGGCCGTACTCGGTGATGGTGGGCTCGAGGGGACGTCGGGGGTGGGGAGTAAAGCGAGTGGCGCGGTTTGAAAGCGCGACCAGGCTCAAGAAACCAATTGTGGTATATGAATACCTTGTAACACGGAGTGTCTTGTAACTGGAAGCCTAAGAAATGATCTCAGGAGTTTAGACGGCCCTAAGAGTCAGAAGCACGGCTTAAGACTCCCTTCCCGCTTCCAGCGCGTCTAGACCCTAATGAAACCCTCGTTTTAGGTATTCCCGAGTAGCTGATCAGACACTGATCAGTGGGTCAATTCGCTCGGTTTCAACTGCCTACAGAAGTCGTTCGTCATCTGTCGGAAAGTCGTCACCACCGCGTGGCAACTCAGTGGGAGGATCGTTATCCACCACAGTGGAGGGCAAGGGGAAGTAAAATGTCAGTGCTCCCTGTTTATCACTGTGTATAGAAGAGAGAAACTTTGCCTGGACAGTTTTGGGGAATGTCTTATCTTATCGAACAGTGTTACGCGTCCGGTTTCGGTTCCGGTTTTGGTTCCGTCCTCGGTTTAGTAATATATTTTGATGGAGCGCGCAGTGCGGTCCTTGCCTGCTGGCTCATAAAGCTGGCGGTACATCCAGGGTACACACGGATTCACTTCGCCATAACGGGGTCGAGAGGTCCCATGAGGACCTCCTGAAGTAAGTACCATCCTGTATGCTTACTACGAACTTGAACCTGACCTTGGTCACACGGCCTCAGCCAACAATTTCCAGGCAGTACATCTCAGGGAATTTCGACCAGTGAGATAAGTCCGAGGATCTCCTAAACCCCTCTTACACTTGTCCCTCTTCTATTCGGCGCTGCATCCATACGGCGCTTACTTGGCAGGGGGGGCTTGAACATCAATTTAACTTGAACTTAAATTTACTAATATTTATAATAATGTGTAGCTTATAATTATTATAAGCTACACATTATGTGTAACTTATAGTAATGATGGTAACACTCCATATCAGCAACATAGAAAACGCGAGCAAAAACGCGACGGTGTTCGATAAGATATTTACCGAAACTGTCCAGGCAAAGTTCCCTCCGTTCAATACAGTGACAAACAGGGAGGACTGACATTCTACTTCCCCTTGCCCTCCACGTACGTAGCATTCTACACACCAGTATACGCCTGTTCCCCAGTACGCGTCCCTTATTCATTTCTACTCTATCCTGGCAGAGCCTGATCTCCCGTATCTCAGCTTAGCTATTAAGTCAGTGAGGTTTTTTAGCTTAGCGTAACACCGGAGCCCCCCGCGTAATTTTGCGACAATTATCTCACCACGGCCTTCACCAGTCGCCTATCATGCTCCTATTTGAGGTCGCGTTTTTCTGGAGCTCCTAAGCTAGTGAAGAGCAGCCACGAGGGAAGACAAGTCTCTATCCAAACCTTCTCCTACCCACTGAAAGAAGGAAGCAATCAGCCAAGACGGCTTGGCTTACTGCCTCCCGTTTTGGGAGCATGGGTAAGAGGCCCCCCGTACGGATAGCTTTCTGAAGACACACCGATTTGGCGTTCTGTTTGATTTGCTTTTATGCGTGGCCGCGGCCAGCTTCCCACCTGTTCCCTCCTCTTGCTTCCTTTACTCGTCGCACTCATGCCTTCCATCTTCCCTTCATACTTCCTCAGCCATTCTTATATGAGTCATTATCTTATCGTCAATCTCTAACAGAATGGGCGTCCCTGCTTCCCAACGGATTTTTTATTTTACTGAAATCTTACGATAAATATTGTAAGATCGTTTTCGCAAATTAATTGATTTTGCTTTTTTGGTGGCTTTTACGAAAATATCTTACAATTTATTTTGTAAGATTGTTTTGTTGTATTCCGGAGAAAGAGACTATTCCCTTCAATTTCTATTGTAACATTGATTTGCTCGTTTGGGGAGAGAGAAAGTTCCTTCGAAGTATTCCAATACAAAATCAATTGTAGAGGAAAGTCAAGAGGAAGGTGAAAGCTGTTTACAAAGTCTTGAACGCATTGCTCATAATTATTTATCTCACAACTCACAACTCAACAGTTCGAAAGTACAACTTAGTACTTATCACTCCGAAATCTGTACTTATGTGTGGGCATGGAGGAGGAGAAGGAGGAGGAAGAGGAGGACGAGGAGGGGGGGGAGGAGGAGGAGGATGAGGAAGATGTTTGACACATAGCCGTTTTTTACGAACATTATACTTACGATTTTTATTGTAAGATGTAAAAGCTGAATTCTGCCTGCCGACTTATAACCGTCCGCTTTCCCTTTATTTCTTACAATTATAATTGTAAGACACGAATTGATGTTAACACCTTTTGTTACAAAATATGGCATTTCAACGTTGTAACATTCGCAATCTGTACGTTTCTCCGTCTTTCAAGCTCATTTCGAGCATATTTTGTCAAAATTGACTACAATCTTACGATTTTATCGTAAGATTGCATTTGGAAAGCATCAAAAGACCCCCCAAAAGTGATTGTAAGATTGGAAATCCGTTGGGAAGCAGGAACGCCCATTACAGGCTTTATTCACTTGCACCCCCCTCCCCCTTCCCCCCACCCCGCACCCCCTACCCACCCGCTGTTCTGTGTTTGCGAAGCGTTGTAAATTGAGCGGATTGGTGCCACTCCAGTGCGACCCGCTGCCTCCCGAACCCCGTTGACCCCGTGGAGCCCAGGGGGGGGGGGGGGGATTCTGACGTTCTGTCAGTAACCTAGTTTAGCCAGAGACCCATGCGACGCCATGCAGCGACGGAATGGCGAGTCGTCAAAAATAAACCACCCACCCACCCACTCCTACCACATGGAGACAAGTCCAGAAGTCCTAGGCAGTGTCACAAGCGACGCGAGAAATTGGCGGAGAGTGTTGGCAACGGAATCGAGCGGACCGAAGCCAGTCAGTTACGAGACCGTTGGCTCATTGGCTGACGTGTCAGGCTTCGTCTCGGTCGCACGTGGGTCGCACAAACAAACAAATAAATGTACAGCATTGGTTAAACATGTAGATGTTGAACGGGTGTTTAAAACCTTGAACACCTGTTTTCCAACCTGAACAAGGTGCAGGCTGCCGTAGGGCCAAGGCCACGTGTCAAAGTTTGCCACATGGGGTACCAACACTGCAAATCAATGTAGGGGGTCCTCGGCACCTTTTCTGCAACTCTGATGCACAATCATCACCCAGAATGCGCCCATAGAAGCCAAATAAAAGGGTGCTGAAGACCCCCCAAATTCGCAGTGTAAGAATCAGGGTACTTCAAATGGCGCACTTGAAAACAAAAAACTGCGCTTTGTAGTGCAAAAAGCGCAAAACTTGCTTGCTGCGCCCACAGCGGGGTGCAAAAAACTGCGCTTAAAGCGCAGGGGGGGTCAAAAAGTCAGCGCTCAAAAGCGCGCGCTTTGATTTGCCCTGGTAAGAATATCAAGTGCATGGGCATAATCACGGAGTTGGCGCTTGAGTTGATGGCAAACTTGGAGACCCAAGGGCAGCTATCGATGGCTTACCCCTTAGCTTCTCGTTGGTTGGTATTCTGCGCTTTTCCATGATGTGCATAGAAAGAAGAACTCTCACACCCAGGGCACACCCTAGTTTAACACCTAATCTGTCAGCATTCCCAATTTTGTATGTGTACCCCTGTAGCGTTAACCCCATGGGGGCAAAGGGCGGGGCATGGGGGGGGGGGGGGCTTGTGTACCCCTGTAGGCTGTTGACACCATGGAGGGCAAGAGGGGGGGCATGGGGGGGGGGGCCTGTGTACCCCTGTAGCGTTGACACCATGGAGGCAATAGGGGTTTGTGGCCATGTTTGGGGGCTGTGAGGATGGATTTTTTTTTTCTGGCGGCTTTTCCCCACCGCCTTTCGCGTTTCCCTTTTTCCCCCCTTTCTTAACCCTAATTTTTATTCCTACTGTACATATGTGGATGTATTTCCTTGTGGTTCCCCCGTTTCCCTCTTGTTCCCCTCATTATGACTTACCGCTTTTGTTGCCTGGGGTCTGGAGTTTGTCCTTTATCCCCCATTCGGCCATTGGATCACCCGCAAATCAGCCCTTTTTTCGCTGATGGTTTTCACGAGGTGTGGGATAAGTTGGGGAAGTTTCCGAACTGGGTTTTCCCTTGTAGCGTTAACGCCATGGGGTGTGGGCCCCCGTGAACCCAAGTGGCGCATCAAGGCGTGTGAGGGGAGTCCCAACCCGGTCACCCCCATAACCTAACCCTGGAATTAAACCTTGTATTGTAGTACTTTGGACATGCCACCGCCCGGGCCCACCCTACCAAAACCCACCAACACCCAACCAAGCACGCCGCCCGAACGAACCTCCCCGATTTACTCCTCGTCCACCCACCCACCCCACCCCACTCAGTGCCGGGAAATCTCAAGACAGGACCACACACGCGGGGGGGGTCAGCGGAAGCCTACCCCAGTGGCCTAAACCTCAAGGACCCCGCGCTCCCCCGACCGCACCCAGCCCAGACCCACCGCGGCCGCTCCCACACAAAAATTTCCATTTAGGTCTTCCCCCATCTTCTGCTTTCTTCCCATCCCCGGCCCCGCCTTAACCACCGTTGCAACTGTCCCCACAGTGACTCCTAAAACCCTAAACCCTCCCCTCCCCCCTTAAATCTCATTGCAACTGTTCCCCATAGTGACCCAGAAACCCTCGAGCCATGGTGGATTACGATGGTTCTCTCTGGGGGGGGTCCGCAATCATACACCCATTCGCACAGGATGACTTGTGTTTCAAAAGGAATCTGTCCTTGAAATCGTGCCTGCAGCAATGAGGTTTCGAGCCGACAGCACTATGGCGAATGTGAGTGCATTAGTTGTTTTTGTTTTATTGTGTTTGTTTTATAAATCAATATCATTTAGATATTTATAAGATAGATATGCAGATCTGATTGATATGATATGCTATGCATAATGACTATGATTGATGATGCATACTTATCCCTCTGCTCTGTATGGTATGCATCTGGATTCTGCTTTGCTCTGGTATGAGTATAGGTATGAGATGCCACGATACGATACGAGACATTGCATGCGGAATGCGATCTATATGAGTGGATGCTATGAATATGAATGAATACTGAAATATTATTATGCATAATGGCTAGATATGAATGGATCATTCTATTGGATATATCTATGATATGATATGATATGATGAGCTCAATACTGATACATTCCGATACGATGCGCGATACAATGTGATGGCATACAATTCAATACAATATAATATGATATGATCTGAGATCAGATGATCTGCGCTATACTAGTGCTCTGCTTGCTCTGATAATAATATAATGACTTAACCTCATGACTCTGCTCTGGCTTCATCTGCTCTGCGTGCTCTGCTCTGCACTACTGATTCCTGGTGCAACGCTTGGAACAGATACAAAATTGTATGGGTGTGAAGAGGCGCACGGCTGTCAACGACTGCATCTATCAAATTGAATTTATTACCTTCTCTCCTTCCGCACTCATCATCACGCTGCAACCCCTGCATGCTGCAACCTTCACGTCTTTCTCACTTCTCATGCTGCACCTACCACATCTTATTATATACACCTACTACACCCATCCCATACTGCATCTATCACATTCCCTCTCACCTTGCATACATGCAGCACCATCACATCCGTATGCGCCCCATGCTCCACCCTCCACATCTTAAGTTTTCCGCTTATGCGTGCACATGTCCCCCCCCCCCCCCCCCCCAGCCCAATTCCATCCATCCCTCCTCAAGCCTCTAGGCTGCACGAACACACACAGGGCCCCCGCCGGTTAAACGCTTGCTTGGGGTTCAGTTCATCAGTTATTTTTCCTTTTAAGCCCTTCCTATACGGTTGGGCAAGTCCCTTTAGCCTATTTGGCCTACCCCTGGACTGTAACATACATACATACACCTCTTTATGGATGCTGCAGTGGACTTGGGGAGCCTAATGAGTCAATGGTAAAACCTTGAAGCTGATATCTCGCGAATCGGGCTTAAAGGGTAGTGGGCCTCATCACTGATTCAATATTGAGAAATTAGGTCGGTATACTGGTAGGATTGGTTGTAGGTACTTAGGTATAGTAAGCTGTTAGTTCTATGTAGGGTGGTGTAGGTTATGATAGGTATATGAGAGCAGGGTATTTATAGTGTAAAGTGGATGTGGTTGGTTATCTAGGTATAGGTAGCAGGTTAGGCATACTTAGGGGTGGGTGTAGTATGTAGGTTTAGGTTTGGCAGGGTTGTAATTGCATAGGCTTTGTTGTATATGTAGATGTATGCATGTTATAAAGTTTATATGTATAGTTTATACATGGGTTCTCGTTACCCTAGTATCCTCATTGTATCTGATACTCGGGATGAAGGCATTTACAATAGGGCCGTCCTCCGAATGTCGGTTCAAAAGTCTGGGAGTCGGGTGCGTAGTACAGGGTCTGTTTTTCTGTCTCTAATATGGTCGGGTCTAGGGTCGGATGTATTGTCTCGTGCATGGTCCATCTGGTCATGGTCCGTCTCGTCTATCGATCGTTCTGTTTTTTTCGGGTCGGCGGGCCTCTCTTGACGTGCTCTCACCCGTTAGCCTCGGAAATCAGGACAACCCCCAGTAATGCAATATCCCCCCACCCCCCCCCCCCACCCTAGCCCAGGTGTTATGTCGCCGTCTGGCTCATTTCACCCCCAGTTAATGCCTTCCCCCCCCGCCCCCCCCCTCCACCACAACCCCCCACCACGCCGCCCCCCGCGCCAAACCGCAAACCCATCCTCCCCCCACCCTCCTACGTACCAAGTGACTGCCTCCTATTCAAGTTCACCCCCTCCCCCCCCCCCCACACACAAAAACAAACCCACCACCCCCACCAACGACGTTATTGCCTCTGCCTCCTGTCACCCCTATATGCCTGCCCCAACCACCACCAACCCCACACCACCACGACCAACCACCACCACACACACACACACGCATGCCCACATCCACCCCATCACTCCCCCCCCCTCCACCCTCCAACCCACATGACGTCTCTGACTCTAGCACCCCACCCCCATCCATCCCCCACCACCCCAATTCTGCCTTTTCCAATTTACCCCTAGTAAGACCCTGCCCCCCCCCCCCCCCCCCCCCACCACCCATTGCACACACCATCACTCCCCCCACCCTACCCAATGACTCTCTCCCACCCTACCCATATGGCCATGACTGCATCTCTGGACCTTCAAGCCACACCCCCCCACCACCCCCCCACCCACCCACCACCCGCCAACGTTGTTTTTTGCCTCTGTCTCATGGCACCCCTTAGTAACTCGCGCCCCCCACACACACCCCACTCACACACCACCCTGCACACACCCACAACACATCACCTCCCCCACCCTCCCACCCCCCAACCTACCCATGATGTCTCTGATCTAGTCACCCCCCCCCCCCCCCCCCCCCCACCCCCCCCCCCCCCCCCCACCCACCCAACCACCCGCCAACGTTATTGCCTTTTGTCTCAATTCACCCCTAGTAATGCCTGCCACCCCCCCAACCCACCCCCATCCACACACACAACACACACACCCATTGCACACACCATCACTCCCACCACACTTCCCAACCTACACTAGAAATGACTTGTCTCGACTACAAGTCACCCCCAACCCCACCCACCCACCACCCGCCAACGTTTTTTTGCCCTGTCTCCAATTCACCCCTTAGTGAGCTGCCCCCCCCCCCCCCACACACACACACACACATGCACACACCATCACTCCCCCCCCCACCTCCCACCCTCCCACCCAACCCAACCTACCCATAACATGCCTTTGAAGACTCAAGTCACCCAACCCCCCCCCACCCACAAACCGCCAAACTGTTATTGCATATGTCTCAATTCACCCATAATGATGCTGCCCCCCCCCCCCCCCCCCCCCACACCACCACCCGACCCCCCCCCCCACACACACACAACCCATGCACACACCATCACTCCCCACCCCACCTCCCAACCTCCTTACCCATAAACTGCCTTTGACTGAGTCACACAACCCCAACCCCACCCACCACCCGCCAACGTTATGCCTCCTCTGTCTCAATTCACCCCCAGTAATGCCTGTCCCCTCCCCCCAACCCCCACCACCCCCCCCAACACCTCACATGCCCCCCCCCCCATCACATGCACACATCCTCACGCCCCACCACCCTTCCAAACCTACCCATGACTGACTCTGATCAATTAACCCAACCCCACCAAAACCACCACCCCACCAACGTTAGTGCTTCTATCTCAATTCACCCCCAGTAATGCCTGTCTGCTCCCCTCTATTAACCATAAAGCTAAAATAAAAAACTTCCAGATTTGAAACAAATCCATGTTGGTAACTCCATTCAGCCCCTGCGGGTTTTGTTTAGGGTTTAACTAAACCCTGAACGCTAACCCCTAAGCCCTGACAAATCCCTGTTGCTAACTGTATTCAGCCCCTGCGGGTACTGTTTAGGGTTTAACTAAACCCTGAACCCTAACCCCTAAGCCCTGACAAATCCCTGTTGCTAACTGCATTCAGCCCCCTGCGGGTATTGTTTAGGATTTAGCTAAACCCTGAACCCTAACCCCTAAGCCCTGAGAAATCCCTGTTGCTACCTGCGTTCAGCCCCTGCGGATGCTGTTTCCCCGGGAAGCCATACCTCCTCTGAGAGTGTGGGGAAGCCAAATCAATTTGTACAGGGACAATTCATCAGGAGAAATCAAGGTGAGTCCTTTGTTGTTGGGGATGCTGTGTGGGGTGTGGGTTTGGGGTTGAGGTTGGGGTTGGGGTTGGTGTGGTTTGGTTTGGTGTGGGTGTGGGTGGTGGTTTGGTGGTGGTGGTGGTGTGTGTGTGTGTGTGTGTGGTAATCATTCGTGTTATAATATCCATGTATCAAGGGGGGTGCAGTTGTGTGTGGTCGCTTGTTTTCCCCATACGATACCCCAACCCCCCAATGTATACCACTGGGGGCATATAATCACTGGGGGGCCTAGCGGGGGCCTATACTCACGGGGGGGGGGGGGGGGGGGGGGGGGGGGGGGGGGGACACCAGGGGGGGGGGGGGGGGGGACGGGGGACAAGGAGGGGGGGGGGACGGGGACATGCCACCCCGCACCACCACCACCCATTACCCCTTCACTCCACCCACCCACCCCACCCCACCTTCACCAAACCTCCCGCACAGACCCCCAGATACGGTTGGATAACATGCAGAACCAGGACCAGATTGTAATGAAGGATATCATGTTTTCCCATGGACCCAAAGCTGAGGAAACTAGGAGGCAATGGGTAAGAGAGAGTGATGTGTAGTGGGTGTGGGGGGGGCGGTGTAGTGTGTATGCGTGGGAAGAATGGGTGTGGGTGGCGGTGAGGTAAGTTGCAGGAGGGCGCGAGGGCAGGAGGGCGTGGGGGGGCGAGTGTGTGTTGTGTGTAGGGGTGGGGGGTGGGTGGGGGTGTGGGTGTGTGTGGTGTGTGGGGGGGGGGGGGGGGGGGGTATGTGTAGGGGTATATGGGGGGGGTTAGGGGGAATTGGGGGGGGGGGGGGGGGGGGGGGAGGGGGTGTAGGGTATGTGGGTGTGTGAGCCGGGGTGCGTGTGAGGGCGTCGTGAGTGAGGGCATAGAGGCATGATGGGTGACGGCATGTGTGCGCATGGGTCAGTGTTGTCTGTGTCAGAGTGCAGTGTGGTACCACAAGCTAGAGGACACTATGATGGAGGGTACGTTCTTAGTAGGTATGTATGTATGTATGTATGTATGTATGTACTGTATGTATGTATGTATGATAGTATGTATGTATGTATGTATGTATGTTGATGTATGTATGTAGTATTGTATGTATTGTATGTATGTATGTATGTATGTATGTATGTATGTATGTATGTATGTATGTATGTATGTAGTATGTATGTATGTATGGATGTATGTATGTATCGTTAGTATGTATGTATGTAATTAGTATGTATGTATGTATGTGTATGTATGATGTATGTATGTATGTATGGATGTATGTATGTATGTATGTATTGTATGTATGTATGTATGTATGATGTATGTATGTAGATGTATGTATGTATGTATGTATGTATGTATGTATGTATGTATGTATGTATTATGTATGTATGTATGTATGTATGTATGTATGTATGTATGTATGTATGTATTGTAGGTATGTGTAGGATGTAGTAATGGATTTGTATGTATGATGTATGTATGTATGTATGTTGTATGATGTAGTATGTATGTAATGTATGTATGTATGTTGTATTATGTATGTATGTATGTACTAGTCCGGTAGCCCGTGTAGCCATTGGCCCACCACCAGACACACATCACCCCACCCCAATCAGAATAGGGTTGCCGTGGGGTTGTGGGTTACAGATGGGTCCACATGTGTCCTAACCTCCACCCATATTCATAAACACAGTAAATCATGTTTACACCATTCAAATGCCGACGAATCTGCCCCCCCCCCCCACCCACACCCAACCACCACACCACACACACACCACACCCACAGTCCCCCCCCCACTCTGCCCAAACATCGACCAGACCCAAGCTCAAATTTACCTCAACCTTTTACCGCAAGACACACGTAACTTACCTGCTTTCCGTCCCCATTAATCTGATCTTCTCTCGGCCACTTAAGCAGATGGGTTTTTTTTTTTTTTTAACAGAAACGAAGACGATTATGATGTTTTCCAGATGAGTGCGAAATTGCCGCAGGAACGTTTGGAGTTTCATCAGACGACGCGGAAAGGAAATGCGAAAAAAGAAAAGACTTTTGGAAATTTTGCCAACAACGAACGTTTTGCCCCAGTTCAGATCTCAGCTGTAAACATTCGGAATTGCGCGCGAGCAAACTGCTTACCTGTAGCTCATCTTCGAGCATAGATGCCTGGTGGGGCGTGCAAGCTGTTTCCCGAAGGGCCCTTAGTTCGGTTGTTTTAAACTCTGTCATACAAACTTGCTACAGCTCAGCGCGAAAATAATTTAATCGTTGCAGGGTGGTTGCAGGGAAAGTGGTGTTGGGGTGGGGGGGAGGAAGGGGGGAGCATCTTGCAGAGTATAGGTATTGCCGCGGTTTGCAAGGAGCACGCAGCAAGAAGGAAGTTCGGGAGGAAGTCGGGGAAAAGAAAGAACGTAACAGGGTTGGTTGACGGATTCTTAGATGTTTGCAGGATACCATTGAGCCGTGCGAGGTATTAGCTGAGCAAAGATGAAGTTATCAATAGAGCCAGCAGAAAGGGCTGGAGAATGTACAGGCATGGCAGGCCGTTCCTTCTCCTTTTGCGAGATATGAGCATGACGGACTTCTGGAAGGGCAGCTCGTTCCTACTCATTTCGAGATTATGAGATGACGTAGGTCCCCGGATGGGCAAGTAGTCTTCACGCCTGGCTTGGGGTAGTAAGCTTAGCGTTCATCCTCAGGCAAGCAGCACGTACCTGACGCCTTGCGGAGATTATCAGCATGGCGTTGCTTCATAGGATCGGGCAGCGCTGGATCACGTACGGACGCTGTGGCTATGTGTTTTGTGTTTTTTTTTTCCCTGTCTTCTTGCTCAGGGAGCTCGCTTTGAGCGCTGGCTGGCCATTAGGACCGTTGCATGCACATGAATGCATGCTCCGTGAAGAGCAAATTGAAATTGAAACGGATTATCTGAGCGCTACAAAGCGAGGGTTCAGCAGGTGACCTCCGATGAGAGGATCTTCTGGATCTAAATTGCTTGCAGTCATAGTATGGGAGGCAAATGTGGGGATGGAATGAGCGCGTGCACTTAGCTTTGCGCATCTGCAGTTTCGGTATTTGAAAAATTCGCTGGGCGGTGGGTGTTGCATTTGAGTTGTCGGAAAGTCCGGTTTGCACGTCGGTTACAGTTCGCACGCCCATGGCACGTGGGTACACGATGATGACACCACCACGACCACGACCACGACCATGATTTCTTTATATATATACGAAGCCGTTGTTTCAAGCATTGATTCATCGGTTGCTTAGCATTTTGCGATAGAAGACTGGCTGGAACTTCCTGGTCAAAGCAACAGCTGCAGGTTGACCCACCATGGGTGGGGATGCTTGGGGCGAGGGGAGGGGGAAGAACGATAAAGTGTGACATGGGGTGGGGTGAGGGGCAAGGAGGGATCAGAAATTTGTGGGAGGCGGTGGGATGGCTAGGGTTGAGGTGTAAATTGTTTGAGATGTGATACATCTGGGTTTAGGGGGGCACATACAAGGACGTAACCCGATAGTTGCCAGGTCCGGGGGCTGGGGGTGTGGGGGGGGTAGATTTTTGTAAGGAAGGAAATGCGGCATTGTGTTAGGTGAGATATTTGCAAGGGGGGGACCACTATCTTGAATGTGTGCATGTGAGAGTAAGGGGAAGGGGGGGGGTGGGGGGGGGGGCGGAGGGGGTACGTTCAAAGGGCGATGCACATTAGGGAATCCCAGAACGAACAGGACCCAGGACCGGGGGGGGGGGGTGTGGGCGGGGGCCGCGGCCACAAGGCAATGGACGAGGAGCAGGACAGACAGACATACAGACAGACAGACAGGACAGCAGATCAGACCGACAGGACGATACAGGAGGACAGACAGGACAGACGACACGACAGAAAGACAGACAGACAGACAGACCGGACAGGGACAGACAGACAGACCGACAGACAGACATACCAGACAGACAGACAGAAAGACAGAAGACTATACAGACAGACCGACAGACAGACACACAGACAGACGACAGACAGGAGCAGAAGAACAGACAGACTAGACGAACAGACAGGACAGACATACAGACAGACAGACAGAAGACAGACAGACAGAAATCCAGACATGACAGACCGACAACAGACAGAAGACTAGACAGTACAGCACATACAGACCAGGAAAGACAGACAGAACCAGACAGGACACACAGACAGAACATACAGACAGTGAAAACATGAAAGAGACAGACAGTAAAGACGACAAACAGACATACAACATACAGGACAGATCCAGACAGACAAGACGAAGACAGACATTACAAACAGCACAGACATACATACATACATAATTACATACATACATACGGACAGACATACAGACATACAGAACATGACATACATACTACCGACAAGCATACATACAGGACATACAGACATACCGAACATACATACATAGCCCCCCCATATAACGATTTATAGACCCTGTTTCAAGAAGCCAGTATTAGGTAGTTATAGGCTTGGTGCCCCTGTTTTAGGACCCTGTTCTCGGACCAAGCCACTTATCCCCTGGTTCAGATCGAAGCCACTGTTTCCATGTAGACCACGACAATTGTTGTACGTGAACGTGAAAGGGAGGGCTGTGTGTGAAGGTCGTGGAGAGGCGAAGGGCTTAGGAGAAGCGAAGCGCAGGGTGCAGAAGGTGAAATTCGAAATTTGCATGCATTCCCCGCAGTCGTACAGTACAGTACAGCAGGCCGTGTCCAATGTCCGTCGAGTACTACAATTGTCCACGCCCCCCGCCCCTCTATGACACGAGGAACGAAAACATCGCGTAAAATCCCTTTGATAGATAGGAATATAGATAGAGGATTTATAGAGATTATGAATATATATATGGTACTATATAACAACAAGGCACCTAAGAAAACAGAAAAACGGTGAACAACGATAAACAATAGCAAACAACAAAGCAAAAACAACCAACCCAACAAAAAAAACAACAACCAAAAACACAAACAAACAACAACCAACAACAAAAACAACAAGAAACAACAACAAACAACCACAACACCAACAACAACAACAAACAAAACACAACAACAACAACAAATCAACAACAACAACAAAAAACCAACAACAACAACAACAAAAACAACCACAACAACAAACAACAACAAACAGAAGCAGAAGCAGAAAGCAGAAGCAGAAGAGAAAGGCAAAGCCGAAGAAAGCAGAAGAAGCAGAAGCAGAAGCAGAAGCAGAAGAATGCAGAAGAAGAAGAGAAGCAGAAGCAGAAGAAGCAGCAGAAGCAGAAGCAGAAGCAGAAGCAGAAGCAGAAAAGAAGACACAGAAGGGGCAAAGAAGCGAGCAGAAGCAGAAGCAGAAGCAGAAGCAGAGAAGCAGCAGGAAAGCAGAAGCAGAAGGCAGAAGCGAAGGAGAAGCGAAGCAGAAGCAGAGGCAGAAGCAGACGCAGAAGCAGCAGTAGAAGCAAGAAGCAGAAGCAGAAGCAGAAGCAGAAGCAGAAGCAGAAGCAGAAGCAGCAGCAGAAGCAGAAGCAGAAGCAGAAGCAGAAGCAGAAGCAGAAGCAGAAGCAGAAGCAGAAGCAGAAGCAGAAGCAGAAGCAGAAGAAGCAGAAGCAGAAGCAGAAGCAGAAGCAGAAGCAGAAGCAGAAGCAGAAGCAGAAGCAGAAGCAGAAGCAGAAGCAGAAGCAGAAGCAGAAGCAAGCAACGAAGAGCAGAAGCAGAAGAAGCAGAAGCAGAAGCAGAAGCAGAAGCAGAAGCAGCAGCAGAAGCAGAAGCAGAAGCAGAAGAAGAAGCAGAAGCAGACAGCAGAAGCAGAAGCAGAAGCAGAAGCAGCAGCAGAAGCAGAAGCAGAAGCAGAAGCAGAAGCAGAAGCAGAAGCAGAAGCAGAAGCAGAAGCAGAAAGCAGAAGCAGAAGCAGAAGCAGAAGCAGAAGCAGAAAGAAGCAGAAGCAGAAGCAGAAACAGAGAGAAGCAGAGCGAAGCAGAAGCAGACGCAGAAGAAGCAGAAGCAGAAGCAGACGAAGAAGCAGAAGTTCAAGAAGCAGAGCAGAAGCAGAGGCAGAAAGCAGACGCAGAAGAGTAAGAAGCAGAAGCAGAAAGAAGCAGAGCAGAAGCAGAAGCAGAAGCAGAAGCAGAAGCAGAAGCAGAAGCAGAAGCAGAAGCAGAAGCAGAAGCAGAAGCAGAAGCAGAAGCAGAAGCAGAAGCAGAAGCAGCAGAAGCAGAAGCAGCAGCAGAAGCAGAAGCAGAAGCAGCAGAAGCAGAGAAGCAGAAGCAGAAGCAGAAGCAGAAGCAGAAGAAGAAGCAGAAGAAGCAGAGCAGAAGCAGAAGAGAAGCAGAGCAGAAGCAGAAGCAGAAGCAGAAGCAGAAGCAGAAGCAGAAGCAGAAGCAGAAGCAGAAGTTTTTAGAAAATCGTTTTTTACCAGGCCTTTTTGTACTTTGTACCGCACTTTACTATACTTATATGTGGTCAAACCATGATTTCCTTGAAACTGCATGTGATAGAATTTCAAGGCGTTTCCGAATATGCAATAAAATTTAGATTTGGAGTTGATTAGTATTATCAACTTTTTTTTTACTAGGACACGTATCCGGAGCGATAATCCCTTCAAAACAGAAAAAGTACCATTTTCGAAAATGGTACATTTTCTGTTTTTGAAGGGATTATCGCTTAGGATTCGTGGCCGACCAAAACCGCCCACGAAAGTGTCCGACTAAAAGAAAAAAAAACATTCTCCAAACTTCATGTTTATTGAATATTCGGGTTCTCCTTGAAAATCTATGACCCCGTTTTTTTGTTATTCATATTTCGCCAACATATGAGAATCGTAAATGGCAGTACAAAGTACAAAAACACACCCTAATAAGGACAAAAATAAGGTTTTGCCCCAATATTCTCCAAATGTCATTTTTATTGCATATTCGGAAACGCCTTGAAATTCTATGGTATTTACCACTAAGGAAATCATGTTTTTGCCACATATAAGTAGAGTAAAGTGCGGTACAAAGTACAAAAAGACCTGGCAAAAAATGTGTACACAAAATCGGACATTTGATGCTATTAGTCCCGATATGAAGCATTCATGAGCACATTTAAGCATTCATTGTAATTCGAAAAGCAATTATCTATATTATATATAAAGGTCACATTCTCACACGAGCACATCTAAGCATCGCAATTCGCAGAATCCAAACTTTGCACCTTGGCACTTGGGCAATTTGGCTCATTCACCAGAAATCAAAATCGTGTGACCCCGCCCCAACCACCCTTTTGTCAACACCATGCCCCCCCCCCTCACTTTTCGTACCACCTTCGCTCTCTGTGCTTTCTATTACAATGTGCCCTACTGTCATTGTTGTTTGCCCAGCCCCCCCCCGGGTTCGGCCCGGCCCCCCCCACCACACCAACCACACCCACAACAAAGAGAGAGAGAGAGGAGAAACAAGGAGAGAGAAACAGCAAGGAACAACGGGAAGGAACAACAGCAACAACAGTCAACAAACAAAAAACAACAACAACAAAAACAAAAAACAAATCAAAAACACCAAAGCGAACAACAACAAACAACAAAACAGCAACAACCACAACAACAACCAACAACAACAACAACAACAACAACAACAACAACAGACAACACACAACAACAACAACAAACAATCCAACAAAAACAACAACAACAACAACAACAACAACAACCAACAACAACAACAACCCACAAACAAACACAACAAGCAACAACAAACAAAGACAACAACAACAAACACAAACAACAAACAACACAACAACAACAACCAACAAACAACAACAACAACAAACAACAACAACAACAACAACAACAACAACAACAACAAACAAAACAACAACAAAAACAAAAACAAAAACAAAAATAAAAACAAAAACAAAAACAAAAACTAAAACAAAAACAACAAAGACAAAAACAAAAACAAAAACAAAAACAAAAACAAAAACAAAAACAAAAACAAAAACAAAAACCACAACAACAACAACAACAACAACAACAACAACAGCAGCAGCAGCAGCAGCAGCAGCAGCAGAAGCAGCAGAAGCAGCACAAAATAAAGGGTTAGGCAAGGCCCAATATATATATTACATATATATATATATATATATATATATATATATATACAGTACTGGCAGTATATATATATTCTATACAGTACTGGCAGCAAAATTTAACGCTTTAATTTCACGGGAGCACCCATGAAATTGATGCGTATACTATCTTACGCGACGAAAAAAAACGTCAAATCGAGTTTCAGGGCGATATTAGGGCTTGGGCCCCTGGGCTTCACATAGGGCTTACTACCCCTGCCGCCTGCCGTCTGCCGGCTCAACGACAAGCAGAAACTCTCGACATTTTCGCTTTCAGATTGCATGGCGCAGCCCCTCGATAGATCCCCTGAGGGACGTCTGCGCCCTCTGGTAGCTCCAAATCACAATAAGCAAAGTACCCTGTGGGGCTTCTTAAAACGGCCAGAACCGGCTGGGCAGATCACCGTTTCCAACAACCAGCTTAACTGAGTTACAGCCGAAGCTGAAGAGGCTGTCGCTCACAACCCATCGACCACCTCGGCGAAGACGAGCAGCAAGTTTTTCACCAAGAGGGCAGTGAAATTCCTGCAAACGCTGGGGTACATTGTGGCTGGGTCCGAGTTAGAAGCCAGACCTCACACGAAAACGTATGTGAAGTGGGAGCCTTTCCACAAGCTGCTGGCCATTGAAAGGCACACATCTCTGAACTCGAATTGGTTGATGAGGAAGTGCCCTTGATCCTTCTTTGCAACTGAGCAATACACGAACATCGTGTGCTCTTGCTTATGAGATCCCTTAGTTTCAGGTCCTAGAACTCAAATTAATTGAGCAGGAAATATAGTGATTAAATTAGTTGATGCAGAGTACTACCCTACTTTCAGACCCTATAACCATTTACCCTGATACAACAGTACGTGGTCTACGGTAATAGTATGAACACTACTACCTATACCACACTCATGAGTACCGGTACACAATGTTATCGCAAGTCTGTATTGTGATTTTAAGAACAGGCAATGGATCAGTGTAACATGTTCAAGTTGAAACATTTAAATGGATTTATTAACATTTGAACCGTCAAATGTGTAACGTCAGATTATATCCCTCTGAAAAAAACTCAAAATGACCGTGAAATCTTTAGAAGTGTTAAATTTTGCTGTCAGTACGGTATTAATATAAAATATATGTACATCCCATACAGTACTTACTCTGCCTGCAGAAGGTGAGCCTGAAAGCTGATATGATAGACCATGTACTGTAATCAATCTAAATACAAATTCCGGTAGCATACTCATTAGGGTATATGTTTTTTTACAGGATCTGCAAGTTGCGTAGAGAGCAGGGTACTACTTCTTGCCAAATTGGTCAGCGCTTTAAGCGCACAAACGTCAAATTGGTCAGCGCTTTTTAGTGCAAAAAGCGCAAAAACTGCGCGCTGCGACCACAGGGGGGTGAAAAAACTGTGCAAAACGCGCAGTGGTGCTCAAAAAGGCAGCGCGCCAGCACGCAAAAGCGCGCACTTTGAAGTACCCTGGTAGAAAGTACTCCAAAGATTTTTTTCCGCTCTATATAGCGATCGCTAGTTTTGACCCTGTCTTAGCGAAATTATCGCTATAAAAAAAGGTTTTTTTTTTTTTTTTTGCCCTCGATGGCCCTAAAAAGCTACAAAAAGCTACAGAAAGCACTAAAACGCTGTCCCTGGAGGAGGCCTAAAACCATAAAGCTAGAAGAAACCCACTTTAAGATTTGAAAAAAAAAACTGGAGTTCTCTGCATTAAAGCCACACCATTATATTGCTCAGCATAGCACTACTGGATGCATGTTCTTTGGAAGAACTATTTTAATACGTGCAATCGTAAATTCAACTAATTTAAGCGCTACTAAATCTCTTGCTCAGTTAATCTGAGTTCTAGGACTTGCAACCAAGGCATCTCATAAATAAGCCGCATCTCATAAACAACGCACCACCCACCCACCTACCCAGCGATCTCACTCTCATATCCACTCACCGACCAGCCTGCACCTGCCCACCCTCATATCCACTCACCGGATACCACCACCTCCATACTCACTGCCATCCACTCTCATATGATCCTGGATATGGAGGTGGTGATACCTGGATATGGAGGTGGTATCCTGCCAGCCACTCTTTTACCTGGATCACCACCCTCATATCCACTCACCCTTATATCATCTCACCCTCATATCCACTCACCGACCAACCTGCACCTGCCCACCTACCCTTCCAGCAACCCAACTACCCACACACCCTCCCACCTACTTTCTGTACTTTGTCATGGTGTTTTTAGATCTCTGGCTCCACCACCACCACCACCACCAATACCTACCACCAATACCCACCACCCACCACCTACCACCCACCACCCACTAACCACTACCACCAAATGGGCGTTCCTGCTTCCGAACGGATTTTTTATTTTACTGAAATCTTACGATAAATATTGTAAGATCGTTTTCGCAAATTAATTGATTTTGCTTTTTTGGTGGCTTTTACGAAAATATCTCACAATTTATTTTGTAAGATTGTTTTGTTGTATTCCTGAGAAAGAGACTATTCCCTTCAATTTCAATTGTAACATTGATTTGCTCGTTTGGAGAGAGAGAAAGTATTGGAATACAAAATCAATTGTAGAGGACAGTCAAGAGGAAGGTGAAAGCTGTTTACAAAGTCTTGAACGCATTGCTCATAATTATTTATCTCACAACTCACAACTCAACAGTTCAAAATTACAACTTACTACTTACGACTCCGAAATCTGTACTTATGTGTACCTCATAATTTATAACTCACAACTCAGAACTTATATGTACCTTATACAAGTCAGAACTAATAACTCCTAACTCAGGACTTATTATTCATAATTTCATACCTCATAAGCTCATTATGTACATAACACAAATTTAAATCCTGAAATCTGCAACCTGCCATCCTAGAATCCTGAAATCACTCAAAATGTGTGTTGGATGGTGCAAACAAGTACACTCGTGAAACTTGTGCACAATGCTAATGTTGCACTGCTGCCAACAAGTCCATTGGTGCTAACTTCTGCACTTCGTGCTGACAGATCATGTGCTAACTGACTCGTCTTGCTCTGGGAACAAGTTGGCACGCAACCCAACGAGGGCTAAATCTAACTTCTTGGTACTCATCAGCCCTTTTACTGTTCCTGCACTGATGCAGCTTTCCAGAACCTTCTCCTTGCAGGCCTCGAACTCGTCCTCAGGCCAATCTGCGGCTTTCTTCTCGCGATATGTCTGGAGACACGTCTCTAGCTTTTGCATCATTTCCTCACTGGGCTCAGCAGGGTTGTCGCGAAACTCTGCGTCAATGTCTTCCTGAACCAGTACCGCCGTCCTCACCCTTGTTTCATCATCTGCATCAGTACAGGCTTCGAGACGTGATAGAATAGCCTGCTCCGTTTTTGCAAACATGTTCAAACGCCATGCAGCAGCCCCAAGCTTCTGAGTGATACAGTCCAAGCCAATGGCGTTCCTCCTCTCTAGCAAAGCCGCTAGTATGCCCGAGGCATCGCCAGCTTGCATGCACATCACATAGTTGCCAACGGAGCTAAGCTCCCGCACAAAGTGACGGAATTCGGCGACACTTCTCCTGCGGTATCCAACTTGTTTGGGACTCATCGAGCAGCCGCTAATGTCGGGGCGTCCAATGGCACTTTTCTGTGCGTCAATAGGCGGTAGGAAGACCGTGATGGCAGCGGCAAGACCAGAAGAAGAAATGGAAGCTTTCGAGGACGGGCCCGCTTGTCCCGCACCTTGATGCAAGATCCCAGAGATGGCGATGCTGGTGGAATGTGTCTTGAAGTCTGGCCCCATGCGTGTAATGTGGGTAAGGCGAATGTCAGCCACGCCAGCTTCTCTGAAAGCCACAAGGAACCTGCTGCCTTCCTCTTGGTTGGTGTACACGACCACATGGCACACTGAGGCAAACTTCCGATTCTGGCCTGCTAAGTTCCGCAGCATGTCGATCACATCAGTCGAACTCCAAGAGTCTTCATCGACGAGCCACAACGGTCCCTTTTCATCGCCAGTGAGACAGGGGTCGATGATCACCAAGTCGATCAGTTTGCCAGGCACCTGCAAGAGTAAACGAAATATGTACAAGTCAGTTAGATTATGGGTTGGAAGACAAGTTGAACAACGTGATGCTCCCGACTGTGATCGGAAGGATTATGTGTAATGGATTTTGAAGTGGTGAAAAGACATGCTTAACACATCATCCTCCCGATTATGATCGGGAGCGTCAACTTTTCAACTTGTAGTCTATCATTTTAAACATCTACGCACCTTACGGATTTCATCACACTGGAATGTTTTCGCCTTCATGTTGTAAAGGTGCGCGCTGACTGTTGCCGTCTCTAGCTGGACCCGACCGGCTCCAATCTGGTGGTCAGCGTCCATGAACACTGCTGTAGCTGCCGACATCAGGTGTGGATACATCTGTCCACCATCGTAGAGACGGAAAAAGCGTTCGGAAGGCTCTCCCCCTTTCCACACTGGCAAATCACCGTACTTTACTGCCAATGACAACAAGACCTCCTCTGTCAGGTTCAACATCGGAATCCCTGCTGCTCCATCTTTCCTCCGCCGGAGGAGGAAGAGGAGGACGAGGAGGGGGGGGAGGAGGAGGAGTAAGATGTTTGACACATAGCCGTTTTTTACTAATGAATTATACTTACGATTTTTATTGTAAGATGTAAAAGCTGAATTCTGCCTGCCGACTTATAACCGTCCGCTTTCCCTTTATTTCTTACAATTATAATTGTAAGACACGAATTGATGTTAACACCTTTTGTTACAAAATATGGCATTTCAACGTTGTAACATTCGCAATCTGTACGTTTCTCCGTCTTTCAAGCTCATTTCAAGCATATTTTGTCAAAATTGACTACAATCTTACGATTTTTATCGTAAGATTGCATTTGGAAAGCATCAAAAGACCCCCCAAAAGTGATCGTAAGATTGGAAATCCGTTGGGAAGCAGGAACGCCCATTACCACCCACCACCCACCACCACAACCATCACCATTCACCTCCTGTTTGCAGATATATGGCTCCGATTCGTTCGTGAATATTGCAAAAGAAGGAGCATACATCGGTATGTGAATGATGGATGGTGGATGGCGAATGGTGGATGGTGGATGGTGAATGGTCACTTATGACTAGTTAGTGGTAGCATATCAGATCAGATCATATCATATCATATCACATACATCATCAGATCATATCATATCATATCATATCATATCATAGCATATCAATCATATCATATCATATACCATAACAATCATATCATATCATATCATATCATATCATATCATATCATATCATATCATATCATATCATATCATATCATATCATATCATATCATATCATATCATATCATATCATATCATATCATATCATATCATATCATATCATATCATATCATATCATATCATTTGATGCGAGCAGTCTGACTAAGCTTAAGTTACCAATTATATAATAGCATATGATTCAATTTTTATGATTTCATATGATATCATTCTCACCTTTCATAGACATCATATGTGCCGGTCCCTACTTATGACCATTTATCTGCCTTCTCTCTCATACCTATTTATTTGCTTCCTAAGTTATGACTCATCATCTACATCCTCACTTATGACTAATCAACTACTTCCTCACTTATGACTGATCCTCTGCTTCCCCACTTATGACTTATCAACTACTTCCCCTCGTATGACTAATAAATCACTTCCCCACTTATGACTAATAAACTACTACCTCACTTCGCCACATCACCTAATCGACTACTTAATCACTTATGACTAATCATCAGCTTCCTCAATTATGGCTTATCAAGGAGACCCACCTCCTGGGGTGAAAATTCTTTCACAACTATAACACAACTGCTTCCTCACTTATGACTAATCAATTAGTTTTTAGTCCCCACTTAGGACTTATCATCTGCTTCCTCAATTATGACTGGTCAACTGCTTCATCACTTCTTGCTAATCACCTGTTTCTTCAATTCTACATTGGGGGGTCTTTGGCACTTTTAGTTTCTGCTCCCTCAACTACTTGAACATGAGGGTTGTGGGTGTACGTGTGTGTTGGGGTGGGGTGAGGTGGGTGAGTGGGTGGGTGGGTTGGTGGGGGAGTGTGTGTGGGGGGGAAAGGGGGGTCAGAGATCTGCACTGCTTTAACATGAGGAGTGTGTGGGGTTGGGTGGGAGTGGGGGGTCAGAGCCTTGGGCTACATGAATGCTACTTTGGGAGGTCTTCGGAATTGATAGGGTGCATTTTGGGTGAGAGGGGTATAGAAACGTGCCGCTCCCCCCCCCCCCCCCCCCCCCTAAATGTACTGTGTCTTTGCGTACAGGGTTGGAGAAAGAAATGAAAAGTACCGATGTACGAATGTACACTGGCCTCTTTCCCTTCATCTTCAAAACCTTATCCTACAACGGGAGCATTGTGGGTCTACCCCTGGCAGGCCAGACAGAACTCTTCTACTACAGGTGGGCCAGTGATCCTATATATTATATTATAATAGTTCCATGTAGCAGGTTGTCACGGGTTTAGCCGCTTTTGGCCCAGGCAGTTGGGCTTTTGGTTTCATATCTTGCTGACCTGTCGCCCAGGTGGCAGCGAGTCTCAGTTCTTGATTTTTCGGCGCCACAGGAACAATTGCCTCCTGCCGTCCACCCACCCGTCCAAGGTTAGCCGGCTTGGTGTCGCCCAGGTGGCCACGGGGGTCTTCCCGTCGGTACGACGGGCTCAAATGCTAGTCCTATCCTATAATAGTTCCCTGTCACGGGTTTAGCACATGCCCGGCGCGTATTCAGCCCCTTCTGGCCTAGCCACTTGGGGCGTTGGTTCCATATCTTGCTGACCTGTTGCTGACGTGGCCATGGGGGTCTTCCCATCGGTATGACGGGCTCAATGCTAGTATATGTCAAAACGGTGGTTGGGAGTTTGGTTTGTTTGTCCTCGACACCCCCCTCATGTAATGGTTTTTTTTGCTTTGTGGGTGCTTTTTCTTTTTGTATAAAGCACAGAGGCTCATACACCCTCACGGTGTCAAGTATATATATGTTGTATTATATAGGCTCATACACCCTCACGGTGTCAAGTGATATCCCGACGCACCAGGACAAGAGTTTGATAGTTGAATGAGAGAGAATCGGTCGTCTCAATCGACTTATCAACTCTTCTGTCTTTTAGGGTATGATCGTAACTATGGTTTTGCATGTGCTGGCGAAAGGAGTTATGCTACGGCACTGCATTGTTATGTCTCGTGTTATCACAAGTGCCTGATAACAGTCTCGTCTTATCACAAGCGTCAGCTAATTAATTACTTAATTAATTAATTGGTATGTGTAACCGAGAAACCCTAGGTAGCTGTGGGTAGCTGGCCATGGCTACGGCGGGTCGACTCTGCCAGATCTGGGCTACCTGGGCATGCGCTGGCGAGAGGAGTTATGCTACGGCACTGCATTGTTATGTCTTGTGTTAAGACAAGTGCCATATAACAGTCTCGTGTTATTACCAGCGTCAGCTAATTAATTACTTAATTAATTAATTGGTATGTGTAACCGAGTAATCCCAGGTAGCTGGCCACGGCTACGGCAGGTCGACTCAGCCAGATCTGGGCTACCTGGGCTCAGGTCTGGTCGAAGTCCGCTCTTGGTGTGTGTGTGTGTGTACAGGGTATTTCCCCTGCTTTTAGTGTTACGTAGGTAAACACGCAATCGCGTGTGACAGCTGTCACGGCTGTATGCGTGCTCCTAAGGATAGGTATGTTACCACTGCAATTTCCCCCCTTCACTACGGAATGGGAGTGAGTGTAGTGAAAAAAGAGAAGTGGTAACGGGAAGAGTTGATTGTAATTCTGTTAGAGAAAAAAAATCTGGAAATCTCTCCTTCCCCCCCCGTGCTGCTGGTATCGAGCAGATGAGGTTGATGTTGCTAGTTACCCAAAAAGGTATGTACAGGTGTATCAGTATGGTAAAGCAGGACGCACCACCTAGTTCCCACCCCCCCTCTGCACGGAGTGAAGAATAAAAGGTAGGTGGTGGATATGTCGGAACGGAAAGGGACTAAAGCCACGTCTATTACTTAAAGAGGTAAAACCTTGAGAGTCAACAAAGATCAAGTATGGGACCGGCCGAATAAATCTGGAGGCATGTAATACAGTGGCCAGTAGAAAAAATCGTGGTGTCCAAGTTGAAAGAAGTTGATGTAACTGGGCGAAAATCCTCATCTGGTCATATTGCAAGTGCTGACTGTCCCTCCTAGAGGCTTCCAGTCAGCAACCCAGTGGTGGCTGCAAACTTGTTTTGAAGTAAGTTTGGGATCGTGTTGCGTATATGTAACGCAACTCGGAATACGAAGCAAGAAAACAAAAAGAACCCCAGAACTGTTGCGATCACTGGGACGTGTATTGTCCCAGGAATGAAGACGTATGTCCTCTGCACCCCCCCCTCCCGCATGGATTAACAAACAAACATGACAACCTGTGGGCTAGTCGTAACTGGTCCATCACAGGCACAAGGCATGTCTGGGTTATGCAAGCTGCCTGTCTGCTACACAGCCTGCATAACCAAACCAGACGGTGGGTATGGTGGGTTGTGTAAGAGTGTGTCTAGACCACTGGAACATGAGTGTTGTGTGGGGTGATGTATTCCATAAATCGAGGACGCATTGCCATGTAGTAGATGGGAGGGGGGGTGGAAGCAAAGTCCAGGAAGGCTGAGGGGGGGTGGGCGCCATAGGTTGTTAAACCTGACCCTTGGTCCATGCGTGGTGGCATGTAGACCATGTGAGTCAGGTGGGTCCAGCGTTCAACGTGAGGTAGGCGACGAGTGAAATATGGTACATGCACTGGGTATGGGTATGCTCCATTAATGCGCCTGGTTTCCTCTACCCTGTTGAAAATTGTGATCAGGTCAGCTTGCTGGTGGTGCCAGGCAGCTTGGAGGAAGTGAATGCGTGTAGTGTACTGTTGGACAGATTCAGTGGGGAGTTGAAGGACATGGCCTTGGGGGTTATCGAGGTCACCATAGTAGCATGGGCCAAGACAGAGTAAATCATCTGCAAGGGGTGGTTGGCCATTGTATCGCTGTGCCCAATGGGATGTGAAATTTGGTGCGTAACGGGGCAAGCAGTCCCATGTGAGTGCATGGGTGCTGTCACGATATTCTGCAGTGTTAACCATCACCTGAGGTAGGAGGGAATGTAAGGAGTTGAGGTGAGCAATAGTGTGCTCATGTGTGGTACACTTCACAGGATGGGTTGTCCTCAGACGCCAGGATGGTGTGCGTTGGATGCCTGCATGCACGGTTGAGGCAGGGGAGCACAGGTGTGAGTGGTAAGGGCTTCTGTGTGCCTGTGGGGAGTGGGTTAAGTTTTTTGAGTCCAGCCATGGTGAGCTTAATGACTTGGCCGTCATCGTAGGTTAGCTTGAAGTACCATGGCCTGGACAGTGGTCCTTGGAAGGAGGCAGTGCCCCAGACAGCTTTGTCGAGGCCGCCTTGGACTCTGACTTGTTTGATGACAAGCATCTTGTCGCAGGCGAGGGCGGCTCTGTCTCTGGAGCGAGTCTGCGGGGTGGGGAAAAGGTTAGGTTCCTTCTGTGGTGCTTCTGGGATGCGTCCCGCGGGGATTGCAGTGATGCTGCTGGCTTTGCAGTTGGGGCAGAACCAGTCCTCGACGGGAACTGCAGAGAGAGGTGGGTCAAGGCAGTGAGTGTGGTAACCTGCTCCACAGCCGTCGCAGAGTAGCATGCAATTTGCGTTGTCAGGGAAGTTGCAGACGCTGCAGGCTAGGCTGGGGGGTGGGACTGCTAAGTCTGGCCTGATTGTGCCATCCAAGTTAGGGAGGTGGCAAGGAGACAAATTGCGGACATGGTTGGTGATGGTGCAACCGCAACGTCCTTGCAAGACGACGACTTCAGACGGTTTGAGGTCGATGATGCGCAGGATCATGCCTTGGGCAGCCATCTGCAAGGAGTTGCGCACGTTGGGACGGCGGATGTACACAAAGTCTCCCACCTGGAATTTGCGTAGGCGAGGGTGATAGGCCCCCCCCCTGATCTTTGCGTAGCGCAGGGTGTCCCTGTGGTGGGCGATTGCTATGTGATTGGCAATAGTTGGGCTGACTCTCTTGATCCATTGAGCGCGCTCCAGGAGAGTGTCTGTCAGAGCTTGCACCTGTGTGCTGTCTGTCAGGTCAGGCAGCGGCGCTGTCATGGCAAGCTGTGCCTCAGGGTTGTTCATGACGGGAGCCTGGGCGTACAGCAGAGTGAAGGGGGCGCACTTAGTAGTCTCCTGAGGGCTACAGTTGTACGCTGTAACGACCTTGGCTATGTCAATGTCCCATGTGTCAGTGGCCAGGTTTTCAGAGCAGATCTTGGTCAAGGCTGCCTTGATGGTACCTACGCTTCGCTCCACAAAACCGTTGCCCTGAGGGTGGTTAGGGTGGATCGTCCTGTGGTCAATGAAGTTGTGAAGGAGATGTTCCTTGAATTTGCCTTGGAACTCTGGTCCATTGTCAGAGATGCAGAGCGCGTATGCGCCAAAGTGTGCCAAGACTCCATGAGAGTGCGCGTATACCGTATGTATGGCCTCCTTGGCTGGGATGGGGACCACTACGAGTGCGGCGCTGAAATACTCCACGGCGTGCATGAGCATAGTGTTGCCCCTGGCTGTCTTGTTGTAGGGACCAGACAAATCAATTCCCCAAGCGAAGAAGAGGCCATGAATCGGGTGGGATTGCAATGTGGCTGTTGGCTGGTTGAAGTAGGCCATGGCTTGGTCACAGATCTTGCATGTCTTGACCAGAGCTTTGACTTGTTTGACCACGCCGTGCCACCAGAAAGAGCTGACCACTAAGTAAGCTGTTCTGCGTGCCCCAAAGTGTCCGCTGGTCTCGTGGGCCCTCTGAATGAGGATGGACCTCTGGCTGGGGGCTGGGACGATGCGTTCAATGCCGTTGCCAGGATGCGTATGATCCTCTCTTCTCCAGTTGGAGATGCGCCGAGCCTGTACTTTCTTGACCTTGCCAGTACCCGCCTAGTACGAGATGTCGTCCAGTTGGATCCGAGGACTCCTCGCCTCAAGTACTCTAAGACAAACTGATCAGAGTGGATGTCTAGACCGTCAGTGTCCTTGGACATTGCAGCAAGGCGCAGGTCAGTATCCAACTGTCTGCCTGGGGCGAGTGGAGGACTTGGAGCTGAAGATGGTAGAAGAGGCAAATGAGGGGAGTGTTGCAACGGCTGCGGGTCGGTGGCTGTTGGCTGTTGGCTGTTGGCTGGGGGCTGTTGGCTGATGGCTGGTGGCTGTTGGCTGTTGGCTGGTGCAGGTGGTTTTGATGGCCAGATGTGTGGCTTGACAGCCTTGCTCCTGGTGACTGCCAGCAGGCAAGCAAGCTCAGTGCCATAGAACTGGCGTGTCGGAGGCGTGGGGTCTGATATGCGACCGCCAGAATTGCTGGGATAGCTGGGAGAAGTTGTCAGAAGAAGAGCAGGGCTGGGAGAAGGTAGCAACTCAGGTCTGGGGGGTGGCTGAAATTCTAGCATAGATGTCAGACGTGTAGGGATTGCCATTTCCAAGGTCTTTCTGATGATTGCTACCAAGGCTCGCTGATCCATGCTGTTGCCTGTGAGGATATGCCTCTGGTTTTGAGTGAGACCTAGTGCTGCTGTTGCTCCTGTGTAGTATCCGAGCATGCGTTCTCTCTCAGAAGGGTTTGGTTCAGACCATGCGCCGCCCTGGAGAGAGTAGATGCTGCCTGGCTTGTCAGGTCTGAAGGCTTGAGACAGAGGGTACGCTACTAGAGTAGGCAGTACGTTGCGCTCTTGTCCGATCTTGTTTGCTAAGCAAAAAGGGGCTGTGTCTGATCTGTAGACCCTTGTAGTGCTCCGTCCTGGATCCAAGAAGGCGTTGGCTGAAATGTTGGCAGTCCGACGGGTCTTGTTGAGCTGGAGCTGGAGATCAAGGGGGTCAACCAAGTTCTGCCACTTGTTGCGGAGTCTGTGCGCTCCTGAGTCGAATGTTGCAGCATCCACGCAGATAGGGAGGCCAAGAGTTCTGTTGACTGCGTTGAAGTCTTGCGTAGCAATATGTTGTGATCGGAAGTTGTGCTGCATTGCTGCATTCTCCACGATGTAGAGGGGTTGCCGAGGATGCTGTAGCTGCTGGATGTACCCTATGACGGTGGTACTAGCCTGCAGGACGGCGGCCCGGGGTCCCTTGAGTCCTCTGTTGCCTCCTGCCGGGCTGAAGTCTCGGCACTCTGGACCGGCTATGATGAGCCACTGTGATTGGTCGTTCACAGCTGCGGTCATGAGCTGTTCTGGTGTGATCTTGGTCACATCCTGGGGCAGCGTCGTGAAGGCATGGTCGCAGGCGTATGACTTGAGCAGATGGGGGTAGAGGTTGGTCAAAGCTTGTGTCCTATAGCGGGCGACTGTCTGAGCAGCGGGCGCAATGTCGCTGTAGATATACCTGTTAACTTGGATGCCATTGCGCAGTGCTGCTTCCAATCCTGCACACATTCCCCCGCACATCTCGTATAGAGTGATGCCATTCTGGGCCATGTATGTGACGGCGGCAGGCAAGGGTGTTGTGCAGATGGATAAGACAGATCTGACGTCAAGGACGTAGTCCACGATGTGCCCTAGTGTCAAGTCTAGGGGCACATAAGGGGTGGTGGGCACTGTTGGAAATGCCGCGTATAGGTTGCTGTCCAGGTCAATGCGAGCGCCAGTATTGTCCTCTGCAGTGGGGCTGGGAAACCTAGACAGTGCGTCAGCGTTGCCATGCTGTGCACCTGGTCTGTGCATGATGTCAAAATCAAATGACTGCAGCATGCATGCCCATCGAGCGATGGCACCGGTGACGTTGGCAGAGGAGAACATCCACAGCAGAGGCTGGTGATCAGTGACCAGTGTGAAATGTAGTCCAAAGACATATACTCGGAAGATCTTGCAAGCCCAGCAAGCAGCCAGCATTTCTCCTTTGAAGCTGCTGTACCCTGCTTCATGCTTGTTAAGGCTGCGGCTGGCACAGGCGACGAGGTATTCGTTACCTTCCGAGCCGAGCTGGCTGAGCACTGCTCCTAATCCATGTTGGCTCCAGTCACAGTGGATGAGGGTGCGCGCGTTGATGTCAAAGCGTCGCAAAACCTTGCCTGGTGTGCTGATATTCCTCCTAATGGCGTCCATGGCTGCTGTGTGCTCAGGTCCCCAAGTCCACTTGACATCGTTCTTGGTGAGGTCATTGAGGGGTCTGGCTATGGCTGAAAAGTTTTCACAAAAACAACCGTAGTAGCGCAGCTTACCCAGGATGGTCTTGAGGTCCTTGAGGTTGCTTGGGTAGGGCAGGTCCTTGATAGCTTGGACTTTGGCTGCTTGCGGGGTGAGACCATGGTTGCTGACATCGAAGCCTAAGAAATCGACTGCGTCGAGTGCGAAGCAGGACTTGTCAGGGTGTATGCGGAGGCCAATGTCGATGAGACACTGTAGTACTGCTTCCACGTCCTTGATGTGATCAGTAAAGGTGGCGCTGTGGACCAGAATGTCATCAATGAAAACCTTGCTGAACTTGAGGAGACCACGTTTGCCCAACTCAGTTTCCATGACCTTCTGGAAGTAAGCTGGTGCTTGTTTCAGTCCGAAGGGCACACGCTTGAACCTGTAGAGCTGCTTGTCCCACCAAAAGGCTGAGAAATCTTGGCAGCCGGCAGACAAGTGGACTTGGTAGAAGCCCGAGCGCAGGTCTACTCGTGTAAACCACTTGGAGTCACCCAGGTCTTGGAATAATTCCTCTGCAATTGGGAAACCTGTGTGCATGTCTTTGGTCAGGAGGTTGATGGCCTTGTAGTTGTAGCACACTCTGTTTGCAGTGTACCGGCCATCAGGTCCTTTCTTCAAGGCGACGACAGGATTTGCTGCATGCTGAGCTGAAGGAGCTGGCTCTATGAAGCCTAGCAGGAGCAATTCAGCGCAGACTTCGTCTTGAGCAAGTTTTTATATAGGTGGCTTGCGGTAGGGACTAGTGAATGCCTGCTTGTCGTTGTCCTTCTCTATGTGCATGGGGGGCACGATCCCTTTGTAGCCCTCTCTCAAATCCTCCATAGTCCGCGCTACTGCTGGGGTCATTCTGTTCAGCATGGCTGCCATCTCTTTGCGTTGCGCCTCAGTGCCATCCCGATGATGACCGATGAAGAGGTCACAGTCTGGATGTAGGGCCCCTCTATCTGCATTGGGTGTGACTGCTCCATCTGGCATACTGTTGTTAATCCCCCCCTCCTGCAGATAGTTGGGGTCCATGTGACTGAGGCAGCTAGTAAGGCCTCCTTGTAGGCGGCCAGGCAGGAGTGAAGCTGGAGTGGGAGGGTCCAAGTGCACTGGGAAAGCTTAAGTGGACGCTTGGTAAACTGCTGCTTGGCCTTCCGGGAACTCTTGACCTGGTCGCCAGTAGACATCATCCAGCTGCGTCGTGAAGAAGTCTTGGGGTTCTTCATAGTTGTCACCGGCTGGGGTGGACGAGGTAGGAGATGGAGTGCTGGCCATTGTGAGCAAGTCATCAGCAGGGGTGAGGTGGGGCAACGATGAGAGCGAGGAGCTGAGGTGGCTGCAGCGTCTCACTCGAAGTCATCCTCACTGTTGTAGATGGGTGGCCTGCGGATCAGGAAGATGGAGGTAGAATGCAAGCTGGGTGCCGATGTGTCATACCAGTTGATGCAGCGGGTTTGGTGGCACTGTAGCTCTTCTGTATCCTGGAGGGGAAAGAGAAGAGGAGAGTATGCTGTTGTTGGTCGTGTAAGGGGGCGAGCACAGGGCTCAGGTTGCCGTCCTTGCACGACTGCGTACGCGTCCAGCGGCAAACCGAAACCTTGGACAGGTTGGTAGTGGCGGGTGCTGGTGTAGCAACTATCCAAGTAGGGGTAGGGGTTTGAGTACAGACTGTAGGTGCCTTGGATTGAGGGTAAGATGCACACAGAAGCATCAGTCAGAGGTCTGATTGGATCACTTGGGGTGACCAATGGGTGTGAAAGGTGTAGGGATGCCCCGGAGTGCTCCATGCTCCTGGGGTCGAGCACTTTCCCCATACTGCGTGGGGTGAGAGTGACTCGGATGGGCAGGCCTTGTTCCTTTCCCCAGGTTAGGACAGATGAGAAGTTGTCCTGAGCTGGCAAGTCTTGGATGCACCTGTGGAGTAGGTTAACATCTCCAAGGTACAGCGTGTTGTCACTGTTGGTCTCGTAGCTGTAGCTTTCCATGCTGTGCGCATGGGTTACCATATGCATGAGAAGGGTCACGTAGAACGCTGACCAGTTGGGGTGGGAAAATCGGATGGAGGACATGCTGAATGGTGTGTGACGACGGAGGTGGGGGAAGAAGCGGAGGATGTCCATATTAGGTCGATGGGTGCTGTCTGTCCAGATTTGTTCCATATGATGGACTCCGTCGGGTGGGTGGGTGGATCCCTCGAAGGGTGGCACCTGTCCATCCCCTGCCGCAACATGTTCTCTGTACGACGCCATGTTCTGGGTTGGTGTGTCTGTTTCTGAAAGTGGATTGAACATGAGAACTGTGTGGTTGTGCACAGCTCTGACCACAAGGGAAGCAAAGCGGGAGTTCTCCCAGGTTGACTGGATAGGAGGCTGCCATGTCCGTGAGGTACCGCTTTGTCCGTGGCTGTATGACTTGCCTCCATCTGCTTGAGGAAGCGAGCAAGTTGTGGTCATCTGTGGGCGTGAGGTGATGTGTAGTCAGGAGGTTCTCACGGCGGCCATCCAAGTTGTGGCCTGTTGGAGAGCTCCTGATGTACCTCGTAGGGACAGTGCATGGTACCCTTGGGGGTGAAGGTGCACCCAAGTTGTCACCAATGCCGCTGCTGAGATGAGCAAAGCTGTGCAGAAGGCAGGGTGAGGATCATGCCGAGGGTTGTCTCCTGCTGCAGGATGGTTTGGTTGGTGGCTTAGGATGTGTTCCACAGCTGCTGACATATGTTGCGGTACTGCATGACATTGTTGAGAGCAGTGAGGAGTTGACCCGGCAAGGGGTTTCATCTGGCGCCCACGTCGGTGGTTGATCAGTATTCCTGTAATCTCTGGGTAGGAGCGGATGGAGAAAAGGGATGTAGCAGTTGGCGGGAGGACCAGCAAGTAGTTCAGGTAGTCTGAAGGAACGGTTGAAGTTCCCAGGACAGGGCTACTTGAGGGTCCGTGAGGCCATGTGAAGCACTGGACTGTACCACGAAGTGGTGTGTCAAGGCGGAGGGTACGGTGCACTTCCGAAGTCTTCAAAGCTGTAAGGTAAGGTTGGAGGACTTCTGCTACAGTCCAGTCGCGGCTGTGAATAGCGGCGAAGGGGATGTGCGGGAGTCCATGAGGGCGTGCTGGACGTCGGAGAAGAAGAGGAAGAAGCGCGCTGCCAATGTGTCATTGACAGGCTCATCTTGGAAGTAGTATGCTGGTATGTTGCGGGACTGCATGTGCAACTTGTATGTGCCATAGTAGTGCACATGCAGGGGGTTCCGGTACACCCATGTCTGAAGGGTTCCGAATCCCGTACTGTGGGGCCGGCTGAGAGCATCGAGCATTGATGCGGATGGGAGTCAAAGAGCGTTGTGCGCTGGGAGAACCAATCCAGGTGGCTTCCTCTTGCTCTGATGTGCTGGATGTGATTGATGATGTCTCTGCTTGGTTGGTGTCAATGTACGCTCCAGAACTATGACGTTCAGTAGAGACGTGCAAGGACAAGTGAGCTGCAAGGCGCTTGCGGGAGGGGGCAAAAGAGCCGGTGAGGCTCTCTCCTAGATGCCAATGAAGTCCAGGATCCGAGGGATTGGGTATTCCTCTTGCCTCCATACAGTCATTGGACCGTCTTCGCTACTGGTGACCTCCCAGCGTGAAGGTTGGACATACCCTAGTTCTTGGCGGCGGCCTAGCATGGAGGGAGCTGCTTGGTTCGACATACTGGCCTGAATGGCAAGTCCCACGGTCAAAGCGCGACTTGTGGCAGTATGCTCTGCGCTGTGGACCAGTGGAGTAGAGGGCGCAATGTGAGTTTCTCTTGCGAAATGTCAGTAAGGCAGAAATGCCCTGGCATGGCCATTAGTGGGGTACCGATGAGGCATCGAAGATGGTGTTGTCAGGGGCAATGACAAAAGTTGCCCTAACGCTGATCTCGTTGGGGGTGCCGCTGCAAAAAATGACGGGCATTTTGAATCTCCTTGGTGAGGGAGCTTTTGACGTCATTGAACGCCAATCGTCTTGTGGTGGCATGGGAGAGGATCGTATCCTAATGAGTCTGCCATAGATTGCGAGATGAAGTTGAGACCCACTGCCGGTGTCGACGAGGACCATGAGGTTGACGCACTGCAGGAGGCCAGTTGCGGACGTAAACGAGAGGCCTGTTTGGTGGGACCGGTTTGGCCAGGTACGGTACACCGTAGCTGGGCTCTGTTCCTTGCAGCAAGGTTGCTGTAGAAGGGCTCAGCTGGCCAGAAGCAGTGTAGTCGCGTACAAATGTGTCCACTGGGTTGTGCATGACACAAGCTGCGCGCTGGGCTGTTTCAACCGCTGTTGCTCTGACCTGCAAGGCCCTGTTGAACTCGTGCAGGTTCTGCAATTCTCTGACAGCAAATCAAGATCCCGTCGCAAGACTGTCATCTCATCCATGAGGAGGTCTTGTGATGCCCGATGCTGGGCTTGGGTGAAGTGCTGTGATACTCGAGCGCGTGTGTAGGGGGAATGGCAGCTGTTGACCCAGTTCCATTAGTGGAAGGATTGAATGTGGGCTTGTAGATTGCCTGTGAGCTAGCCTGTGTCTCTGCCTCTGGAGTTTGTCGGAAGCTGACTACTAGGGCTGCATTATACCAGTCAGGTTCTTGTAGATCAGATTGCGCAGCTTGTGGAGCCTCTAGTTGCAGTGGCTGGTTGCCGCGGCTGTGTTGATCATGGGGGTGTGGGGCATGTCGTCCGCCGGAGGGTTGCAAACGAAGTTCCTCACGAATGGCGAAGACGGTATCATGCAACTGCTGGTTATTGCTGTTGCTGGCTGCAACTGCATCTGCCGATTGTGTTGTTGTTGTTGCAATTGCATGACGATGTCTGGTCGTTGGTGCTGCTGCATGCTGTTGTTGTAGTGCCTCTTGTCTGCCCTTGGTAGTTGCTTTGAGTGCCCTGGTTGTTTCCCTGGTAACTTGCTTGATATCCACCCTGGGTGCCTTGGTTGTTGCCTTGGTAGCCACCTTGATACCCGCCACCAGTTCCTCCCATGCTTCCTCTGGTTTGTTGTTCCCTGGGTTGCCTGCCGGAAAGGGTCGTGGGTTCTCTTCCCCTTGTACCTGGGGTTCTGAGGGGGTAGGGAGGATTGCTGTTGCACTGGAGTCTGTGGCTGTCTATACTGCTGTGCAGGGGGGTTACGCATTTGTGTATGCGGGCTGTGTTTGTACAGCTCCCCTGCAATGAGCGGAAGTAAGGCACTCCAGATTTGAGCTGGTCCAAAGTTGGTGGTGGGGCGAAGCCTTGCTGGATTGTTGAGGTGCGCCAGATGGCGTACCGTGCTGGGTTTTCGGGCACCAGGATGGTTGGGGGTCCCAGGGTTGTTCAGGTAGCAAGTGTCGGAACCGTGTCCAGTGATGTTGCATGTAGTGGAAACTGTGGAAGACTTGGGTCACCGTTTTGCCCTTGGGTGCACTGGGGGCTGGGTGACGGGACAAGAGGCGTCTGTGTTGTACGGTATGGCTCGGTAATCTACTGAGAATGAGGTATCGGGCATCATATGAACTCCTATGCAGAATGTCGTATGGGCTGCTGCAAACGATCCAGTCGTTATAATGGTTCGACGCCTGTCTAACGCCGCTAGTTCGAACCGTGAGGAAGCGGTTTCGTCTGGCAGGTTCTGGGCCAGCGAGCACAAATTCCACAAAGCCAACGACTCCTCACGACCTGGAAGACCAAGGCTCGTATAAAGCGGCAAGGGAACGACTTGTCCGAAAACGTACGGGACGTCATCCCAGTGTACAGGATACACATACCGCTTAACTATACTCTCGAAGCGTCCGTGACGACTCTAGAGGAGGGAGAGTTGTAACGGTATGGCTCGTATATGTACTAAGAGAATGAGTATCGGACATATATGAACTCCTTGCGAATGTCGCTATGGGTGCTTGTAACGATCCAATCCGATATCTGGGGTGGCATGACAGTTGGCTTGCGTTGGTGGTTGGAGGTGAGGCAGCATGCTTGTGCTGTCAATATCGTCTTTTGGATGACAGTGGGGGCAATGCAGACAGCCTTGTCCAGGGTGTGCGGTCTGGTCAAGCTTGTAGAGATGGGCTTTGCCCCGCAACCGAGGGGGGTGACAGTGCCTGGTAGCTGCCAAGAGTTCTCCTTCAGGGTGGGGGCATTGCGCTCAAGGAGTTTGGGCGCACCTGGGCCCATGGCCTCCCGGTAGATAATGGCCTGTCCAGCCCGTATATCAAAACTCCTCGGACTTCTTGTGAATTCGTATCAAGATGCGAGGCATGGGGTAGAGGAGGCCTGCAGTGTAGAGCAGTCGGAATTTCATACTCCTCTTTGGCATCGGAGCGGGGTGACTTGCGTGCGATGCTAGTCAGTTTTGACCAGGTCGAGAAGACGGAGGCTCAGCTTCCAAGTGGCTGCTGGGTTATGATTGGTTGACCAGGCTCGCTGACTTGGAGGATCCATAAGAGCTTGTGTCTGGAGAGCATTGCATCCTGGCTCACGCGGCTCTGTTGTTGTATAAACAAGCGATGTTGAGCGTTCTCATCGACATGTACTCATATGTACCACAAACTCCTCCCTGCAAGGTCTCTATTGATGTTGACACTGTAGCTCTCATCATCCAGAAGCCCGGCTTTGGTATTGTGATACGCTGCGCCGTTGAGCTTGTGAGCTTTAGGTTGGAAGTTGCCATGATAGGACGGAACCGACAGATATTGTGCAAGTGACGTTAGCTTTCATGCTATTCAGCTCGCTCACATCCCTGAAAGTTTGGTGGAGGTGGGCCTCTTCTTATACAGGGGGTGGGGGGTGGTTATGTCAGAGTCGGTGTGTGGGGGGTGGCCTCCGGTGGATCGGGGTTCTCCAGTATGGCCTATCATCGGGGACCCGATCAAGTCAGAAGGAACTGGCATGGATCACCCCGGAATTCCCCTGGTCCATGGGTGAGGCTGGGGGTGGGATCCTCACTGTTGTCGGAGGCAGCTGCTTGGCCCGTGCCGGAAGGTTGGCTTTGAGGAAGCTGGTTGCTGGTGAGGGTTCGGGAAGGTGTCGGGAGTGCGGGCCCTTCGTTTGCTGGGGCTTTCTACTTTTCTGAGCTGAAAGGGTGTTTGTGGTCATGTGTGGAGGCCCTGTAGCTGGTGTCGCAGTTGCGAGCAGTGAGGTCTCCGAGGGTATAAATTCCTGCAGGGGGGCTTGTGCACTGGCGGAGGGACGGGAGTGGCAACGGTTCGCTGGAGTGGGGACAATGGTGGGTACGCATTGGCCTCCGCTTCCTCACGACGGCAACACGAGCAGCGGGGTGTCAGCAATGGCCGTTGTGAGCTTACAGGGCTCTGCGCAGTCCACTTGCCGTTCCAGGGTTGAGTGTGTGGGGTGATGCTGAAAGGCTGATGAGGGCCTTAGTCTGTAGAGTTCCACAGACTTGTCGTTTGGAGGTGCTGGTAGTGCGCGATCTGGGGGGGGCTGCGGGGCTGATAGTAGAAGGATGGGGGTCGAGGGTTGAGGATGGGGGCTGATAGCGAAGGATGGGGGTCGAGGGTGCAGGCTGGGGGATGATGGGTCAGCTGGGTGGCTGAGGGCTCTGGTTCAAGTGGTGGCAAGTGGCAATAGGAAGGGGGATGTCGATATTCCGAGATCCCCTTGACAGGGTGGCTGCCCCCCGATGGGAGGGTGAGTTGGGGATCGTTAGGGGGGATGGTTGGGGGGACGTAGTTAATGGGGTTGATATGCAGTTGTTGCTATTGATTTGTGATGTGGAATGTTCAGAAAAAGGTTTGCTTATGTCTGAGATGGCTTGTCCGGGCGTCTGATTGAGCTGTGTTGATCGTGCGTTCTGAGCGACGCATTTCTGCTTCATGCAGCAGCTCTGATTGTCCCGTGGTCCTCGATTGGTGTTTGTTTAGTTGTTCAGGGTGGGTTGTCTCCACGTGTTTACCAAGGTTGTGTTCCTGAAGTGTACTGAAGGAATGTGTATGTTGGTAGAGCAGCGCAGATGTATCTGGCTTGGTTTCTTCAGAAGTGTAGTTCTGAAAGAAGGTGTGGTGGAGCAGGGGTCCAATACAAAAAGGGCCCGCCTCGCCCGTTGCTTTTTTTTGTGTACGTCGTTGTTGTTTAGGTGGTTGCGAATAGTAGTGCAAGTAGAAGACAGCGGCGAACGGCCGTGCTTTTTGAAGCCTTGCAGATGGCGTACTCGTAACAGTAGTCTAACCAAAAATTGGGCAGCCTTACGGCGTGCGTTTTGGAAAGAGTGTGGTTTGTTGTCTCTTGAAACAAGGATTCAACTCAAGGGCGGGCCCTTCGCCGTGCCGGATGGGTAGCGATAGGTTCTGCGGTCAGAGACAGTGAGGGAGATGGCCGTAACCTCGCGAGGTGGGGGGTGTCTCCTCCGACGAACTTGAGCTCAGGTGGCCTACGCACGGGGGAGAGGGGTGGGCAACTGATTAGTATAGAGCAGTTGGTCAATGGCATGGTGATTGTTTGGTTACTGGATGCTTGCCAATGCTGTATGAGCTTGAAGTTTGTGTTATGTCTGGTTCAGCAAGTTTCGGTATCAGCAAGCGTCCGTTTCAAGCAGTCTCCAGTATCGCAAGTCAGAAGATCCGTCTCGAGTCCGACGTACGGTAACGGTACTGTCTCTGCATGAGCAGGCACGGGCTCAAGATTAGGTTCTGTGATGGGTTCTTATACAGCAAAGTGGTTGCTGGTGTGGTGAGCTCCAAAGCAGGATCAGAGTGGTTGGATGTGGGAGTCTTGGGTGGGGAACGCAAGGTGGGTGGGTTCTTACATATGTAGGTTGCTGTAGTTTGCGGGACTCGTAACGTAGGCGGAGCAATGGGGATAAGGCGCCCGATTATAGTGATCAGTATAGTTATGGAGTAGTATGTGCGTTGTTAGCATGGATAATAATTCCAGACTATGGTAACAGCACGTAGGGTGGTTATTAAGCCCAATCCTAGTATACGCCTTTATCCAACAGCAGAAAGGGCTATGGGTTCGCCTGCCTCAAAGTGATCGCTTTGCTTGCTGGGCTCAACGTGTGAGAAAGCGTCCCTAGGGTATGTCCTTGGGTCGCTTTGTGTCTGGTCCAAAACCAAAACCTAGGCCCTGGCAGGGAGTACCTAAGGTGTGGGGTCTCTGATAACCACGTCGCGGGCTCCGGGGGCTTGGAGTTTGCAACGGAAGGTTTCCGTGGGTCCGGTAGCGGTGGTAGAGCTTGGAAGACGCAGAGGGTGATACCGAGGGTTGTCCTGGACAAGGTTTGAGTTGAATGAGTTACAATTGTTCTGGAAAAATGAAGATAAAACTGCGGTTCAAGTGAAATTACATAGCTGCCTGAAACGGTCGGCAAGGTGGGATTGCAATGCACGCAGGGGTCAAGCGGTTGCGTGCAAGAGTCCTAACATGATTATAATGATGCGTGACCGTCGTATTGGATTGTCGTTACGGGTTTTGTCACGATCAAGGCCACCACTTATGCAAGGGGGTAGAAAGTAGGCTAGCAGTGACCTAATGAAGTGATATCCGACGGCACCTGGAAAGAGTTTGATAGTTTGAACGAAGAGAATCGTCGTCTCAATCGACTTATCCACCTTCTGTCCTTTAGGGATGATCGTAACTCTGGTTTTGCATGGGCTGGCGAAAGGAGTTATGCGCTGCATGAACGTTATGTTCGTGTTATCAAAAGTGCCTATAACAGTCTCGTGCTATCACAAGCGTAGCTAATTCATTACTTAATCACTTCTTGGTATGTGTAACCGAGAACCCTAGGTAGCTGTCGGGTAGCTGGCCACGGCACGGCGGGTCGACTTGCCGATCGGGTACTGGGCATGCGCTGGCGAGAGGAGTTATGATCGGCACGGGCAGTGTTTGTCTTGTGTTAAGAACCAGTGCCATATAACAGTCTCGTGGTATTACCAGCGTCAGCTAATAAATACTTAATCTTAACTTGGTATGTGAACAGGATAATCCGGAGCTGGCCACGGCTACGGCGGGTCGACTCCGCCAGATCTGGCGCTACTGGGCTCGTCTGGTCGAGTCCGCTCTGGTGTAGTGTGTGTGTGATAAAGGGTATTTCCCGCTTTTAGTGTACGTAGTAAACACGCAATCTGAGTGTGACATGGACTGGCTTTTGGCTTGTAGGGGCTCACCGTTGCAGGCGGAGTGAACAGGAGTAGTATAATGTTATACGCATATACACCACATGTTTGAGTACAGTTTGTACCCAATAGATTTAGACAGTTCAAATAAGGCCAGCGGGCCAGTCATTCATGGAGGGGGATGAATCTGGCGGGAAGGTCCAAGCAGCAGACGCGTTGCACTTCAGTGGCAGATGTGTGATGTCCCACGCGCTAGGGTTTCTTCGAACGAACGCATCCGTCGGAACCCCAGTTGGGTAACTCTCGCGGCTCAGGTCTAGAATTCCGTCAGCTGTATCACTATCTCGATGAGCACTCTCTAGCTTTATCCTTTCGGTGTACGAGCAATGCCAAGCGATTCCTCGCATCATCAACTTGGAGTTCTGTAATCTCGAGTTATGTGAGCCGGGGAATGCGGAAGCCTCTATCCAGTTGATTAAGAGAGAACAGCATCAGCGTGATGCATTGTGAGTGCGCAGGATTACAGTGAGCTTCTTTGCAATTAGTAGCGCGGAATGGATTGTGATGCTCGGGTATGAGAAGGTGTCGAAACTTTGTTTGAGAAATCTCCAGCACCTAGTCGATCCTGATTAGAGTTTGTGTGAGTGAGGGCATTTTCTGCTGATCCGTTAAGGGATTTTGGGTAA